>JAOXJP010227777.1:0-25212 GCA_025762735.1 Platanus orientalis | reverse complement strand
GTAAAATATAAATATGCTTTAAAAAAAAAAAAAAGGGAAGCATCTGAAGATATACTTGATCTTGAAAGCCAAATCAAAAATGTTGAGAAAAGAAGCAAAGGATTAAACATGACTTGTGCAAATTTGACTAGGAAATCTCTAAACTATCTTAAGCAAATTAAAGAACTTAAGGAAGACAAGAGAAATTCAATTTTCATGCTTACCCAAGGAAACTCTAAATTTGAAAAAAAATGTTAACAATGGATAGGGAGAGTGGTGATAGAAGCAGTCTTGGATATAACAATGCAAACACTTCTAATCACATCAAGGGCCAAACGATTTCCTTTGTAAAAGGAAAAGAGAAGGTGCAAATACTTCTCAACCACAAAGGCCTTAAGGCTCAAGGTGGAGGACAATCCTATGAAGGAAACAGGTCTTTCACCTATATGAGCAAAACAACATCTTAAGCTCCAAAAAATCTTGAGAAAAAGCAAATGGGTCAAGCACCCTATCTCAAGCCAAGGGCTTGGAACAATAGGCAAGACACTTCATATAAAGAGAAGGCCATAGATACATCTCAAGCCTCAACTTCACATTGTAAGATGTCCTATGATAGGAAGCCTAACTCTTCTTTCAAGGAAAGAACTTCCATAAATAATGAAAGAAAAAAAGATTATTGGAGAAACAATTCTCGTGCTTCTACTTCTAGATATTCACCAACCACATGCTATTATTGTGGATTGATGGGTCATGTGAAACTAGAATGTAGAAAAATGGTGAATGATATTAAAGCTAAGTTCTTTTAAGAAAATGAAAAGAAGTTGTACAGTCCAAGAAAGAGAGCCTATTTTCAAAAAGTTGAAAATGAAAATCTAGAAAAGAAAAAGAAATTGACTCAAACTAGAAATATGAAAACAAAACAAGCATGGATCAAGAAATGAGAGCTCAAGTGTCTTGTAGTCCACACCGCTCTTAAAGCGGCGAATACCTCTCAGTGGTATCTTGATAGTGGATGTTCAAGACATAAGACATGCGATAAATCCCTATTCCAACTATGTTCCCAAAAGGGAAGGAAGTGTGACTTTTGGAGATGGGAAGACTACAAAGATTATGGGTAGAGGTATAGTTGAAATACCCAAAGTTCCAACTCTAAAAGATGTACTCTTTGTAAATGGCCTAAAACATAACCTACTAAGCATAAGTCAAATATGTGACTTAGGTTATGATGTTGTCTTCTCAAAGGATGGTTGTCACATAAAAGAAAATGAAGAAATTGTTACCAAAGGCATTCGTAGTGGTGATAATTGTTATATATTTGGGAGTTGTAGACCCAACACATACCTCATCACACAATAAGATGAAACAAGTCTTTGGCATCAAAGACTTGGACATGTGAATTTTAGGGACTTGTTCTTTGGATTCCCAAGCTAGATAGACAAGAAAACCAAATATGTAGTGGTTGTCAACTTGGTCAACAAACAAGAGCATCACATAAAAAGTTGAGTAATATAAGAACCACTATACCATTAGAGCTAATTCATATGGATTTAGCCGGACCAACTATAACCAAAAGCCTTGGCGGAAAAAGATACTTTATGGTCATGGTAGATGATTTCTCTTAATACACATGGGTATCATTTTTTAGAGAGAAATCTGAAGCTTTTGATGAGTTCAAGAATCATTTCATTAGATTGCAAACAGAAAGGGAACTCACAATAAAGAGATTCGAAGTGATCATGGAGGTGAATTTAAAAATAACAAGTTTGCTAATTTTGTAATGGATGTGGGATCAAACATGAATTCTCCACACCCAAACTCTCCAACAAAATGGGTTAGCTGAAAGGAAGAATAAGACTTTACAAGACATGACAACCATCATACTTTCTAATAAAGACCTTCTTTAGAGGTTTTGAGCCGAAGCCATGAGCACCTCTTATTATATAAGCAATAGAAAGTGTTCTTAAGTCTGGGTACTTTAAAGACTTCATTTGAACTATGGAATGGTAACAAGTCAAATTTGAAGTACTTTAGAATTTTTGAAAGCACTTGCTATATATTGAGAGATAGAGAAAATTTAGGTAAGTTTGATTTCAAAAGTGATAAGGGAATCTTCCTTGGTTATTCATCTAGAAGCAAGGCCAATAGAGTCATCAACAAAAGAACTTCTAGAATGAAAGAGTCTATAAATGTCATCATCAATGACCAACCCAAGACTCAAATCAACAAGGAAGAAGAAAAAGAAAAAGTCCTCAAATTGACCCCAAAATAATTGAGAATGCAACTTCTCTTGACTCCAGGAGTGAGTCGGAGGAGGCCAATGATGAGGATGAGAGTCATCCAAAAGAAAAGAAATTAATCAAGGGACACTCTTCAAAAGACATAATTGGAGATCCAGATAAGGGTGTTAAAACAAGAAAGGAATTAAAGAATATCATTAGCCATATTTTTTTGCATCCAAGGTTGAACGAAAGAAGGTCAATAAAGCTCTTGATGATCCAAATTGGATTATGGCTATATAAGAAGCGCTTAATCAATTCAAAAAGAAATGATGTGTTGTACCTTATGGAGAAACGAAATGACAAAAACATTATTGGTACAAAATGGCATGCTTAGTTGCTAAAGGGTATGCCAAATGGAAGAAATAGACTTTGAGGAAACCTTTGTTCCTATATCAAGGTTAGAGTCAATAGGAATCCTTTTTTCTATCGCAAGTCATTCGAAATTTAAATTGTTTTAAATGGACGTCAAGAGTGTTTTCTGGAATGGTGTTCTCTAAGAAGAAGTCTATGTGGAGCAACCGGAAGGGTTCATAGACCCTCATGGGCCTAATCATGTGTATAGGCTCAAAAAAGCACTTTATGGCCTCAAACAAGCTCCAAGAGCTTGGTATGAGAGGTTAACAAGATTCATTCTAGAAAATCAATTCACAAGAGGAAGTGTTGACAAAACACTCTTCATAAAGAAGAAGGATGACTTCTTACTCAGTGCACAAATATATGTTGATAACATAATATTTGGTGCTACCAGTAAGGATATGGCACATGAATTAGGTTATATCATGAAGAGTGAATTCAAAATAAGTATGGAAGGGGAATTGAAGTTCTTTTTAGGACTTCAAATTAGCCAGATCCAGGATGACATATTTGTAAACCAATCCAAATTTTCCAAGGACTTAGTATCCAAGTTTAGAATGACCAAATACAAACCACTTCATCACTTCATACGGGATTTAGTAGAAAAAGGAGTGATCTCCTAAAGTTTGTTGAAACCAAGAATCAATTGGCTAACATTTTTACAAAGCCTCTCTTGATTCTAAAAGGTTCAAGCACTTGAGGAGTGCAACTGGGTTATGTGAGACTTAAAGAACGAGAGATATAGAGCTTGTGTATAGAGTCTAAAAAAAATCAAGCCAAACTGTGCATTTTCTGCATAGCCAGATCCTTACCAGATCAATCTAACACGATGGTTTCTAGGGAAAACGAATCATCAGTTGTTTTTTTTTAAAGCCAAATTAGTTGAGTCTTTGGCTTATTCTTCTCTGACAATCTTCCATAACTTGTTTCCCTTGATTTTTTCACTTCTCAATCTCCTTCTAAACCATTTTAATGGCTCCACCTAAGAAGGATGATCCCAAAGGGAAAGGGATGACAAAGTTGCCTATGCAAAAGCAAAAGAGGCAACCTCCAATCAACTATGCCACCTTTCTTGATGCCAATTGCTTTGCCAACAACACGAACTACTTTTCTAAGAGGCCAATCGAGATAGAGCGGCATGTAAATGAGAATACTCTCTCTGATCATCTCGTTAGGTACGAGATTATACCTGAAGGTTGGAAATCATTGATGACAATCAAGGGTGTTGTTCAAGAGGAGGTGGTGCGCATATTTTGGTCTAATATCCACGACTCCAACCTTGAAAAACTCTCATTCCAGACATAGGTATACAGATTACAGATGGATCTAAACCCATTTGTGTTATCCACATTCCTCGGGATAGCCAGGCTAATTGGGCAGGCATTCCCATTTCCCCCCTGAGGAGCCCAACACAGCCATTATCTTGGAGGTCTTTGGTCGTGAGGAAACAACCTGGTTTGGGAAACTCTAGGTGACAGAGTTTCATCTCAAAGTGCATCTTCTTAACTTGATCTTCACACATAACCTATTTCCCACAATGCACAACAACGACATGTCCATTCGATGGTACACGTCATTTATTCTCTCCTTACAAAGAAGGAGGTCGACATCATGGCCATCATGTGCCATATCATCATATTAAAGGCTCGTAACCCAAGCCCCTCCCATTTATTGACCTACGGTGTGATGATATCACACCTTCTAGAGGTTTGTGGGGTCACATTCCCCAAGGATGCCGCCACCCTGAAGTAGGGTGCCGAGATAGACCAGTCCACTATCCGACGGATGCTTTAAGAGGGAACACATTCCAAGAAGAGGAAAAATGCCTCCATTAAGGCTGGCTCTTCCACTGTTTCAGTCACATCAGCACCACCACCTCCTATGCACATAGAGGTCCCTCCTTTAGCACAGTACCACTTACACACCAGGGCGAGCCTTTGGTCCAACTTATGTGTGTAAGACCCTGAAAGGTCTTAATGAGCTAACTAGCCGCATCATTGGCTATTTGGAGAAGATGACGGATAAGCTCAACACCATTGAGCTTTAAGTGGAGTGTCTTGAGCGCGTTATCGCTCCCCAAATTCCTCCTCACCCTAGTGTCTCTCTGGACCTTCACACCCAGAGCGACATGGACGAAGATGAGGGCAAGTGATTATGACGATGAGTATTTTTTTTTTTTTTTTTTTTGTAAATCCTTCACATTTTGTACTTCAAACTTTAACTATCAATGAAAATTTATTTTTTTTATATATTTCTCACCTTTTGTTCTTATGTCCATATTTATATTTATCAATTTCATGACAAAAAGGGGAGAAAAATAAAAAAAATATACATGGATTTATGGGGAGTTATCTTTGGGATACACATGGATATAGGGGGGTCTAGGAGGAGCTAATAATCAAAACTCTTAATCTCAAATTGTTTCCCTTCCCTAATCTAATGAACAAAAATGCAATTAACAACTTCTCACATCATTCACATTGCATTTGATATGCTTTCTTGAGTGTGTGATATCTATTCATTTAATTCTATTATTATTGGCTTAAGAAAGGTATTGTGTGTTAAATGTGATTTCAGGATTTTGAGGCTAAACATCTAAGCAAAAACGGTTGAATTGAGAACCCAAGCACACATCAAGGGGGAATTCAAGAGTGCAAGACACTTCATTGCAGATTTTCATTATACTCCATCAATGTATTTATTTGTATTTTGTCATGAAATTGCCAAAGGGGGAAATTGTTAATGTAATTGTCAATTCCATAATGTATAAAATACATGGAGTGGTAGATTAGGCATCGCATGAGCGTAGTGCATATGTTGCTCCTAGTTGTAATCATTAAGTGTCCTTGGGTCTCATTGAAGACAAACTCCAAGCACTTAAAGCCAATGATGGATCCTTCCCTAACTTGACGGAATTCTAGACTTGAGGACATAAGCATCATCGAACTCAAGAAAGGTATATAAAGGTAAAAATAATGATAAAGAGACCTACCAACCTTTGTAGCCTTATGGACCAAGTCATGGTCTTTACATAAGTCCCAAAATTCTTGGGTGTAAGATTAAGGAAAAATAACAACAAAACAGGGGAATTGGATCGATCTGGGGGTTGTCAGGTCAATCCACACTTACCTAATCAATCCAAGGAGCTATCGAATTGATCTGACATGGCCCCAAGATCAATCTGGCATGTCTTGGGATATTTTGTTTAAGACACTGGATCAATCCAACAGTGTCGGATAGATCCGACATTGCAGAATCACAAATATATATATATAAATTTACATGGGTGATGGGGATTATTTATCTGTTACGGATTATGCCAAATCAAGGGAGCACGACCTAACTCATCCCCTATAAGTACATTGGGGTCTTCATTCAGTCACACAAGACAAGACAACAAAAAAAGAGAATTCTATGCAAAGAGAAGAAAACCTAAGGCATTCAATCCTCCCAATAACCAAGGCTCTCTTTATGAACCTTCATTGAAGATCTTAAGAGCCTTTAAGTGCTTCCCAAGCACTTTATTCTTGAAGATCAGTAGAGGAAAGCAAGGAGAAGGGTTTACTCTCAAGTGAACCCATGTAAGAAGCTTTAAGAAGCAAAGTAGCATTGCTTAGGAGCTCGGTGGAAGAGTAAGGCTTACTAGCTCATCAAGAGTAACCATCATTCAAGGAATTACATGCAATACACCAACCTCTTGAGGTAATTTGTATTGACTCTATTTAAATTTCATAAGACCTTAATATCTCTGTCAAAGACACCGGAGGTTAGACTACTCCCATTGGTGATACTAGGAGTAGACATTGACACTACCATTAGAGACACCAGTAGTGTAGACTTAGCACCTCCGCCAAAGACACTAGAGGTGTAGACTATTCCAGCTAAAGACATCAGGCATTGACTTAGCACTTGACAGAGACACCAAGTGTGGATAGGTTTTAGAATTTTAAAATTGATTGTAATTGTATTAAATCTAAATAAAATTTAGTAGCTCAGTGGTGAGCTTTGAAAGTGGACATAGGGCAAGTGCCAAACCACTATAAAACATTGTGTTGTGTGTGATTGCTTGTGCTTGTGAATTGTCTCTCTTCTCTCTCTCTCTCTCTATCTTGGCATGATCATTAAGTCATTACATGTTCTTTCATTATAACAACTTTATCTTGTAAAAAGAACATCTTTAATAATTTCCATTTTATAGCACTTGTAATTTTAAAGAAAATAATTTAACAAGTCAAGTGAATTAATTTTCATATTACAAATTAAATAGTAGTCAATTGAAAATTAATCAAGGAGTGATCAAAAGAATTTGATAAATCCTATTCACCCCCCCTCTAGGATCAAAACCGGACTTTCATCAACAACATTTTATGACATATTTTTTGTAAAATCATAAATGCATGTTGGTTGCACCGCCAGATGCAAAATGATTACGATTGCGTAATTGTATCATACTTTAGTCATATTCATTTTCTAAGTCCTCAAATTGGGAAACCTCTAATTTTCTAAGATGGCAAAACCAATATTATTCCATCATGAAATGACCTCAAAATTTGTATAATGTGACCTTATATATATTGAATAAAATTGTGAAAACGAGAATGATCAA
The DNA here is from genome assembly GCA_025762735.1 of Platanus orientalis. Classification (NCBI taxonomy): domain Eukaryota; kingdom Viridiplantae; phylum Streptophyta; class Magnoliopsida; order Proteales; family Platanaceae; genus Platanus; species Platanus orientalis. Next base: position 17,994 of record JAOXJP010227777.1, on the reverse strand, counting down.
AAAATGAATACCCTAAGAAAGGCCAAACACAGTGATGTGCAGTGTGGTGCAAAGGCGCACCTACATCAAATTAAAACCAATATTTTTAATTTTAGAAATTTCTTTTATGCATTTTCTTAGCATGCACCTCACCCTCACCATAACATTTAGTGTAATGCATTAAATCCACAGCCATTTTAGGCTACTTTTATTGTGATTTGTCTAAAAATTACCAAAGATGCCACTCCATGTGTGTTGGGAAAGGTGCTTAAGCCTAAGCACCACCTCATAAATTATCTCCAATATCCCTAGAAAAGATATAAAGAAATTTCTCTAAAAACTTAACTCATCAAGCCCCTCTTTCTCTCCCACCCTTCCTCTAACTTCTAAATAGATGAAATATAAAGGGAAAGTGCTACCTAAGAGGCAGTAAGACCTTGTAACACCTATTTTTATATCATTTTCTAATGTAGTTAATTCATTTTTTTTTACATGCTATCCAATATAGCTTTATCTCTTAATAGTATAGTTTCTTATATCTTATTTTCTTTCTTCATACTATGGCTTACTTCCTTTGTATGTAGATTTAAAGCTTGTTGCATAGTCTTTCCTTCATACCTTGATTTTTACAGTAATCATTTCATCAATGTAAGAAAATAGAGCCATATTATTCATGCCAATAGAAGAGGGTAACCCTAGGTATTTGCTTGGCAAGGGAACTGCTATCATATAAAGATTTTCAATAATCTTTTCCTTGATTGATGAAGGAGTTTGATTATTGAAGATTAACTCAGATATAGTTAGATTGCCAAGTTGTCCTGAGGCATTACACTATTGTGGAGAATTTGTTTAATAGTTCGGTCCTCAATTACTCCAGCTATGCTAAAAATATAGCAATCATCTGAAGAAAAAAAATTTAAATGGAAAATACTAGGACAGGATCTATGAATTCTCACACCTTGTATATTCACCCTAGTTTCCTAATGAGATATGGTAGCTAGAAGAACTTCTGCATACAGTGAAAATAAAAAAAAAAAATAGAAAAGGAGAAAGATGATATCCTTAATGCTGACCCCTAGATGAATATAATTTTGGACCCAGGGAGTCATTGATCAAATTTGAAAGGATACATAAGAGATCCAATTCAAAAATCACTACTTCCACTTGAGACTGAAGCCCATCCTTTCCAATACTTTCATAAAATATGGTCATTAAACTTGATTACAGGCCTTTCTCATACTAATCTTGAGTGCCATGAGGGTAGTCTTAGATTTACTTATTTTCATATGATGAAGGATCTCATAAGGCATCAACATACTATAAAAAAATCTACCGACTTTGTATAAAATCACTTTAGAAAAGTGAAATAACTTCATAATAACATGTTTCAATTGATTAGCTCACTTTAGAAATAACTTTGTAGATCACATTGTATAAGCTAATTGGCCTAAATTGATCCATAATCACAGGGTATTTAGCTTCAAGAATTAATGCAATGAAAGCATAGTTAATTTGTTGCAGCGAAAAGTTGGATTCAAAAAACTCCAAAACTTAGTTAAATCCTCACCCACTATATCTTAAAAAGTTTGAAAGAAACTTGCTTGAAAATCATTTGGTCCCAAAGCTTTCATAATTCCCATTTCAAATACCATCTCCTAAATTTCTACTTTTAAAATTGGACCATCTAAAAATTCATTAGCTTTCATAGATAATTGTTTAAAAGTTTGATTTATAGATTCTGGAATTTTTTACATAATAGGAATGCTAGAATCAAACAAATTCTTATAGAAGCATACAAAAGCCTCTTCAAATTCCTTAAGATTCTTACGCTAGGCTCTATTCTCTTGTTTAATAGCTTTATCTAATGTACATTCCACTTCTCTTACCAGTGGTTATAAGGTGAACTTTTTATTATTATTTTAGTCTCCTCACCGTAAACAATTTATTCTTGTTTTTTTTAGTCCAAACAAATTTCTCTAACTTAAAATAAAATCAAAATCATGTGAAGTTTCCTTGATTTTTACTTCAATTAACATATCACAAGGATGAGAGAGCAAGGATTTAAGCTTTACTTTAAGTTTTTTTACTTTTTCCCCAACATGTTCAAATTTGGTTATATTCTACATTTGCAACATAGGTAGGTTAGAGAGGTTTCTTTGAATTTTATTCATATGGCTTCTAGGAGTTTTTGCTACTCCGAACAGGTAGTCCACATCCATTCAAACTAGAATGGGTGACGAGTTAACCGACCTTGAGGTTTAAGGTAAAATATGGTTGGTAAAAGGACAAAAACCTTGAGACCAAGTTTTAAACAAAAGTAGATGGGAATTGATTTCTCCATCTTAGATTGCTAGCTTTGCAATCCAATCTCTCTAACCAATTCACTAAATTGTCTATTTGACTAAGTAAACGACAGTTCCTATGTAACACCCCGTACATACATCCTGTAAAGTAGACAAGGTAAAACCGGTTTACAAGTCAATTAGATTGACTTGAAGACCATAGAATACTTTAGGTAACAAAAGGTGAAGGTCCATGGTCATACATTGACCAAAGAGAACACTCGAGGGCTAAAAGACCCAAAAATTTTGAGACTAGGCCACCTTGGATGCCCGCGAGACCAGGGGGTGCCCACAGCCTGATTTTTAGAACTAGTTTTCTAGTGTCGCATAGGCTAGGTGCCCGCAACACCACTCTGGTGCCTGCGAAAGGGTACTTGAGGCACCTGCCACCTCTAGAATCTGAAAATGAAAGGGGGATTTCTTCCTTATATGATTGGAATCTTTCTTAAAAAGTGTGTTCTCCTACCTTGGCGTGTATTTAACCTATTACACACCTAATGTGGATTAGAATACACCTAAGGCACAAGAGAGAATATAAGGGAGAGAGAATTATGGGAAAATGAGCTCACCAAAGTAAGGTAAGCTCTAAACCACCTAGATCTAGACTTGTGTAGTAGGATTTTGGAGAATTGAGCTTTATATTCTTGTTCCTTTATAATTTTTCATTGAAACCATACCATGAATTTCAGAGGGTGACCATTAAAGGAATTGTTGATCAAGTTTTGAAGGCTTAGAAGCAGATAGTAAGTACTCTTGCAAACTAATGTCATTTCCTTCTTTGTTTCCTATAAATCTTAATGAATTGATGATGGGTTCCTTTTTTTTAGACTACTTTGGATTAAAAACCCTGAGAGTTATGCTATAAATTGATGGTCCTATGATTATAAGTGAATCTCATGTGAATTGGATGTTATTTTCATCACTTATGTTAAGCTTCCTTTGATGAACCATGTTATCTATTGGAATCTTATGTGAATTGTTTGAAAATTTGAACCTATATATGTTTTGATCTCTTGTTGCTTGCTATTGACAGATCCACAATGTTTCCTTTGAAATGCCTATGATAGTTATGTAATTGACATGGATCTAAGATCAATTGATAAGAATCCCCATTAAATTATCCTAATATGAAACATGATATGATTGATTCAAGTGAGCCTTATTGAATTACCATAAGAAATGTGATTCCCATTGAACTAACATGAATATAAACATAAGTAAGTATCTTTGAATGAATTAAAGCATGATAGAAACTCTGATTTCCACATATGTACTATGAAATATGAACCAATGATTGGTATTATTGATTCATTTGAACAAAGCAAAGACCTTATGATGTGAAAGATCATAAGAATTATAAATTTTAAAAATCTACTCGATGTAATGATCAAATGTGATCTATGTAAATGAAATATGAACAATCGAATATGATATGTGAAAGTGTTATGATCGGAACCTATTGAACAATGAAACTTTCTTTCATATGTCATGAGACTCCTTATTATCTATTGATACCATTTTTATATGTCTCCATTGTTATTGAACTTTGAAATGCTATTGAACCATTGATTTATTGAACTCTCTTTGGGTTTTATTGAACCATTGATCTAGTGAACCCTCTTTGGGCTTTATTGAACTATTGAACCTTTGGACATAATTCGATGACCTTAACCTTGGGTCTAAAATGAGGGAGAGACTTAACTTTGAGTCTAAACAAGGGAAAGACTTAACCTTGGGTCTAAACAAGGGAGAGACCTAGCTCTGAGTTTAAGCCAAGAAAAATTATGTATTTTGATGACCTAACCTTTGGTCTAAACAAGGGAGGAACTTAACCTTGGGTCTAAACAAGGGAGAGACTTAACTCTGGGTCAAAATAAGGGAGAACCTTATTGAACTTTAAACCAATGAATATTATTTTGGGACCTACCATTGGGTCACTATAATTGAAACTATTATATTGACTTTATTCTTATCTCTTATTCACATTGACCCTGTTGAACCTTATTGAACACAGTTTCGGGACCTCCCATTGGATCACTACAACAAAAAATAATGATCGAATCTTTGAAATTTATAGACAAATAATATGAATTAATGAATAAGACATTTGATCAAGTCTCTAAATAAATGAACCATGTGATATGATTTATATTCGAATCCTAATGATAAGTAAGCTAACTATTAAAAGAAGTATGAAGATGAATTTGAAAAGTGATATTGATAAATTCTAAATAAAAAGAAAAATGAATGATGCTATACTTATCATTACTTGTGACATGTACTCTTTTATTGTTAATGACAATGATTACGTTATATGGCTTATATGATTGTACTTATGAATTGAAATGTTATTGCTTCCTATAATTTGAATTTCATATTGTTACCCATGTTTACGTTACGTAAGAGAAGCCTATGTGTAAACCTTGTATTTATCATTTGGACTTAGTTTACATTTGTACTTGTTGAGCCTGTCAAGCTCACCCCAATTTACATAGTCTTGGACAAGATGATGGAGTGATAGGGTCGATGTTGAGAGATGAGGATCCAGTTGGAAGAGATGTTTCTTTCATTATATTTTCCATATGAGCGTTACTTGAGAACTGTAATAATTTCAATTTGATTAGATCTAATGTTATAGATTAAACCTGTTGCTAGTTGACTCTTATGGATATTATGTGATTATAGAAAATTCTTTTGTTATGCTCATAATTGCTTTACTTTTGAGTAGATAGATTTATGTTTCCACTACACTTTATTGTTTTGAATAGATATCTTTATGGATACATGTTATGAATGAGATATGCTTCCACTAAAGGTGATGGTTATGAACCAAAAGCTATGGGTTAGTGATGATAGGCTTATGTTTTTAGTAAGGCATGAGCTAATGTTAATGTTTTACGCTTCTGCATGTAATTGAATGTTTTGGACTATAATGGAATATGATATGATTATAAGGCTGCATAAGTTATGATAGGATTTGTGGATCGAAAGGTTCATGATTGAATGTTTGCAACTCTGAATCCAGGGTGCATACAGATGGGATCCAAGTCTGGGTTCGGGGGAGTGACAACTTGGTATTAAAGCCAACTTTTGGATTCTATAGACTTATATGATGATTAAGATTGGATTGTCTACAGTTTTGGATTTTGTAGACTTATTGATGACATAGATTGGATTGCCTATAGTTTTGGATTTTGTAGACTACTAGATGAGTGATTTTGTGAATAAGTGGAGTTAAAAGTGATATTCATGGGCAGCAATGGAGTACTTTAGAGAATTAAGTTATAGATTATATGATATCAATGATTGACATTGTTATTTGGGGATTCATATTTGATTGCGATTAAGGATATTAGTTGATCTTTTGTATATTAGAATTCCTTATGATTCTAAGCATGTTATTGCTTGGTTTTAGGTACTTGATGCTGCCAAGGATGACTACTAGAGGTGCATCCTCTACATCAGCACCCGAGAGAGATCCTTTTGAGGGGATTTTGGGAGCAATCCATGGCCTCGCTGAGGTGATGAGGGATCACATCACTAATGAGAGACAACCAAGAGAAAGAGGCAATGGGAATGAAAATCATGTGATTGAGTGCACTACAAGAAAATTAGTCATCAACAACGACAAAAGTCATCACGGATACTCAAATAGTCATTGTGGATACTCAAATAATCATTGCAGATAATTAATTGCTATGACATTTGATAGTCGCCAAGTCTCCGGGTTTATCCCGTCGGGGATGCTCAATAGTGACGATCAAAATATCGTCATGGTAGACAATTAACATTGATGACTAATGTCGTTGCTATGTGAAACCTATCCACAACGATAATAGTTGTTAAGGATAAGAATATATCAGCAACAACAATAGTCGTCGTGGATAAGAATATATCAATAATGACAAAAGTCATCGAGAATAAGAATATATCAACGACAATTGTCGTCACGGATATGGAGATTATTAGCAATGATAAAAGTCGTCACCATTACACTTATAACACATCCTAGCCCTATTTTTATTAGCAACCATTTTTGCCGTCGTTGATATAAATATATTAGCAATGACACCTATCAACGATGACACTGCCACTAAAAGCTTGGTAAGCTATTACATTTATTACACTAATGGCAACCATAACCGCCACTAAATTGTATCGGTGCTAAATGACTTGTATTGGGTTGACATGAATACCTAATCCAAAAATTGACTTGAATAGTTATTTTATTTTTATATTTACTTCCCCTATATTGGGCACATAATAAACAAAGCATGATTTTACCACTTTATATATTCAAGAAAGTGAAGAAACCAAATAATTCATTCATTCATATATAAAAAAGAGAGAGTTGGTCATTACAAAAAAGAAATATAGTCAATCATTACAAAAAAGAGATAGATTATGTGTGGGGGGGGAGGGGGAGAATGTTCCTTTCAAATGAGAATCTTTTCATCTTTCTTCCCTAAGAGAAGAGATCACCCAAGCAACATGAGGAATAAAAGAGAATGTTTTGCAACTGACTGGCCATCATAAGCTTACAAAGATCAAAAGTTTAAACTAACTTTAAGGGCTTGCATTAGGAAAAATCTCTTGCTTGCATCTTACCATCACGCTGTTTCAGAGAATGCGACCATCAGAGTTTAGAGGAACAACTAATCCGATGGAAGCGGAGTCTTGGATTATGCAACTTGATGAGATTTTTGACGTGATAGGTTGTGTTGATGATCAACGAGTTTCTTTGGCTACTTTCATGATGAAAGGTGAAGCCAAACACTAGTGGCATGCCATGAAGGATACGCTCATATGATAGTATGATGAGCCTCCCGCATGTGAAATGTTTAGAGATTACTATCTTTTACCTAGTCTTTGAGAAGAGAAGGAATTGGAATTCCATGAGTTGGTGTAGGGCAACATGACTGTGTTGCAATACAAGAAAAAATTCATGGAGTTAGCTCACTTTGCTCTACATATTGTTGTAGATGATGCAATAAAGGCTCAGAAATTTCAGCATGGCCTTAGGCCTAATATTCGTTCTCGTTTGTCTGTGTTGAGGTTGAAGACCTTTATGGATGTGGTTGAGATTGCCCATGCGCGTTGTGAAAAGGGAGAGTGATGAGCTCCAGAAGATCCCTGACCGAGGGAAGAAGCCATTTCAGCCTAATACCAGTAGGGAGCCTATTGCTCCAACACAGGCCAAGAGAAGGCCAACTGAACATGGAGTTGTTGAGAAGTGCAGGAGATGTGGAAATAGGCATGGTGGTGCTTGCTAGTGGGCCACTGGTGTTTGCTTTAGTTGTGGACAGACTGGCCACTTGTCTTGTGATTGTCCTACGAGGAAGGACATTATAACTACCAAACTAGTTGATGACTACCAACGTCCAAAGGTCAAAGCTCATGTTTTTCCATCACTGAGAGGGATACAGAGGCATCCAAGGCCATTGTCTTAGATACTATTTCATTGTTTGCTCACATTGCATGTGTCCTTATAGACCTTGGATCTACACACTCATTCATTTCATATGCTTAAGCCAAACATGCTAGTTCTTTGCTTGTGATTTTAGACAATGTGCTACATGTATCTACTCCTCTTGGAAAATCATTGCTAGCTAACTTAGTCATTAAGTCTTGCCTATTATGGTTGGGGACCTAGAGTTATCGGCAAACTTGATCTTACTTAACATGGAGGATTTCAATGTAATCTTGGGAATGGATTGGTTAGCCATATATCATGCTATGATTCATTGCTACTCCAAGGAAGTCGTATTCCACACACCAAGAATGATATAATTCTCATTTCAAGGAGTCAAGAAGGATTGTTTCCAATGTTTGATTTTAACTATTCAAGCTCAGAAGCTTCTTCGAAGAGGTTGGCAAGGTTATTTAGCCTATGTGGTTAGTGACCAAACCATATAAACTAATGTGGAAGATGTTCATATCATTTGGGAATTTAATGATGTCTTTTTAGAGATCTTCTAGGATTGCCACCTAATAGAGAAGTGGAGTTTATCATTGACTTGGTTCTAGGTACTGCACTGATTTCTATTACTCCTCACTGTATGACACTGATGGAGTTGAAAGAATTGAAAATGCAACTTCAAGAGTTGCTTAACATAGGATTCATTCGCCCGAGTGTATCTCCGTGGGTTGCACTAGTCCTTTTTGTTAAGAAGGATGGATCAATGAGGATGTGCATTGACTACTGACAGTTGAATTTGGTTACCATAAAGAATAAGTATCCACTACCTCGAATTGATGACTTGTTCGACCAGCTTCAAAGTGCAACCGTATTTTCAAAGGTTGATTTGAGATTTGGTTATCACCAATTGAAGATCAAGTAGGAGTACATCTCTAAGATGGTTTTTCGTACCTGTTATGGACATTATAAGTTCTTAGTGATGTCCTTTGGATTGACTAATATTTCAGTTGCCTTGATGGATTTGATGATCAAAGTGTTCAAACCTTACTTGGACCAATTTGTGATCGTCTTCATTTATGACATTCTTGTATACTCCAAGAGCATGGAGGAACATGACTCGCACTTGTGGATTGTATTGCAGACACTAAAAGATCACAAGTTGTTCACCAAATTTAGCATATGTGAGTTTTGGTTAAACTGAATTACATTCTTGGGTCACGTTATTTCCAAGGATGGGATTTGTGTCAACCCAAAGAAGATTGAATCAGTTGTAGACTGGGCAAGACTAATCAATGTAATCGAGATCCATAGTTTCTTGGGTTTGGCAGGATACTACCGAAGATTTGTTGAAGGTTTCTCTAAGATTATAAGATCGTTAACCAAGATAACTCAGAAATATGCAAAGTTTAAGTGGAATGATGATTGTGAAAAGAGTTTTCAATAATTGAAGGACCGGCTTGTGTCCGCTCTAATCTTTATACTACCGTTTGGCATAAGTGGTTTTGTTGTGTACAATGATGCTTCACAGAAGAGCCTAGGTTGTGTACTTATGCAGAATGAAAAAGTAATCACGTATGCTCTAAGACAGCTTAAGCCATATGAGTTGAATTATCCCACTCATGATTTGGAGTTGGCAGTAGTGATTTTGACACGAAAGATCTAGAGATACTATTTGTATGGTAAAACTTGCGAGATATTCACAAATCATAGGAGTCTCAAATACATATTCTCTTAGAAATAGCTAAATTTAAGGCAAAGAAGGTGGATGAAACTAATCAATGATTATGATTGCATGATTAACTATCACCTAGGAAAGCCTCATGTGGTGGCTGTGCCTTGAGTAAGAAATCCTCGAGCTCACTTGCTTGCCTTATGGGAGGGCAACCTTGTTCTATGAATTGAAAGACTTGAATGTCGAACTCGAGGTGGATGAGTTGAAGGAATTCTTTGCACATTTGAGGGTGTAGCCTACCCTTGTTGATTTGGTAAATGTAGCCCAAAGTAGCAATCTGTTATTGATGAAGATTGTGGAGGCAGTAAAGAAGGGCGACCGAATTGATTTCTCTATGCATATTGATTTTCCTAAATATCAATTTTTTCAATTACAGAAAAAGATAAGACCTAATATATTCAAGAATTTTCAACTTGTGTTGATTGGACAATCTAACAAAATAAGCTTTTATTGTAACGCCTCGTAATCCCACCCCTAGACGAGACTTTTGAGTGTTAATTTACTAAATACTCTTATAAGTTACATATGTTCAAGACCCTTTGCAACGTAATATTATTAAAGAGCCTTATAAATTTTTACTTTTCTTTTATAATTATTATGCATTTGCGGAAGCTTTTCTCATATTGTTATTGCATTGGAACCACACATCTAATCTCACATTAGCATAGTGGAAGGAAGTCTATCTCTTATTCATATCAAAGTCCTTAACCTTTCAAATATTAATTTCTATAAACCATTCTGAAAATAAACTCATGATCCATAAAACTAAATAAAATCTAAATCATGAGTTCATAGACTTAAAGTAAACTAACATTTTACTTATAGGGGTCCACATAAAACTGAAACTGAAATAAACATTACTAACTAAGAATCAAGTATGAAATAAAGTCTAAACATAAGCTAAATCCTCCAATGAAAGCTCCTCATCACATGTCTTATCTTTTTTGCTTCCATTGGGCAACACCTGTGGAACATATCAATCTAAAAAATAATGAACATGGGTCAGTCTATGGCTGGCAAATAACATTACAAAACATACCAAAATTATGGTCAAGATTTAGCACGAGTTTTTGTAAAATTTATGATTTTCAAAACACTTTTCTAAAATATATATTTTTTGTAAACTGAACTTAATCTTTCAAAACAAAACACAAAATCATTTATTGAAATTAAAACGTTCATATGCAATTGTTTAAAGAACAACTATAACTTATCTTATGCTTAACTTATTCTTTAATTCAAACAAACACACATTGTCACACACAAGCCTTAGTCTACACCAAAGGTTCACATAGTTGCCTTACTTTTCCTAATTTTTGAGTTTTCTTCTTCACTCATATGCTTATTATCATTCTAAACTTTTTTTTTTCACATGGAATCCTTAAAAGATCTTTAAACACTTGGACTCATTCAATAGTTTCAAATATTCTCACGTTCTAATTTCTTTCACACTTAGGATCTCGAAACTTTTACAAAATAATGTAACACCACACATTTAGCCTGCTTTGAGAGTGATAATTTAGCAGGTATGGTTAACCCGGATAAGGAACCCATGACTTATATAGGATTCACTGTGAAGGGAATTTAAAACCCAATTTAAGGGCCTAACTAGACAATTAAGTTGTTTATGCACTTTGGGAGTGACACCAATCCAAAAAACCTAAAATGCCCAAGAAATTCAAAATCTGGCATTTTGGAGCACTCTAGAAAATTTGGAGCGCTCGAATTTTGGTAGAGTGCTTGAAAACTGGATTTGGATTGCTCAAGATTTGTTTGGAGCACTCCAAAATCTCAGGGTTCTCTAGAGTGTTTTGGAGTGCTTGAAAAATTTTGAAGCGCCGTAAACTCAAAAAAATCTGAAAAAAATTTTAAGTCTGAAATGACCTTTTTGCCTACTCTTATGCGTGGGAAACTTTGTATGATAATGCTTAATTTCAAAAATACTTCATTTAGGTCATTTAGAGTGGTTAGAACAAAGAGGGAAAGGGTTAGAGAAGTTGGGGAGAGAAAGAAGAGTTTTTTCCCAAATTGGGTAAGTTTCTCTTCCAACTTTGAAAATATGTTAGATTTTGTGTTTTTCTTCATAGAGCTAACCTAAATGGATATGGATTTCTATTTCTCCACTTTGGATTATGTATTCTAACCATGTAATACTTTGTTTGTTCATAGAGGAAGGAAGTATTGGCAATGGCAAGAGGATTTTGGAGGAGATTCCACTTCAAGAGGAAGAGTAGAAGGTTTGGGTGAGTTCGATATGTTGTTTATGTACACTTTCCTTCCTTAGGATCTTAGATTTATTGTTGATGAGATATATGTTGGTGGATTCATCTCTACTTTCCTCTTGGGTATGTTAATTCTCGACATGGATCATAGTTTCATGTTGTGAGCATGCTAGATAGTAGTTTTCCCTATGGATTCCTTGTCTTCTTGAGTTATAAAGTTATTTCTTGTGAATGGAACCTCGGGGAATAAATTTGATGATCTCTATTCTATGTGATGTAGTTTGGGAGCTTGAATTACTTGTGTTGTAGGGTGGAGAAGGTTTATTATGGTGAAGATTGAGTTACCTTTTTGAATTCCTTTGAGTACCCTAATTCTTGCATTCTACATGTTTGATAAAATTTTCCTAATAGACTTTTCATATTATTCGCATGTTTCTTGAATGTCTTTGGATTCCTTGCAAGAACTTAATGTTTTCTATGATGAATTCTTTCAAATACATGTTGTTTTATGGAAGTTTGTGATATTCTATTGATTCTCATGCAAGGATCTTAGAATTCATGTGTAATACATTAGACTTTGCATCATGTGGTAGCTTTTGAAGGCATGAACATGTTGTCTTGGCATGGTTTGCTCCGGTATTTTCTTGAGGCCTTTTTACCTAAGCTTATACATGAGTTTAAGAGAACTTGAGATACTTGATTTTTAACCTTTATGGAATTTAACATAAAATGATTTTACATTCATGAACTTCTTATATGCCTATAGATTTAGGTCAAACATCTTCCCTTGCATGATGGGATGTGGCCCCTTTCATGTGATTTGCTTCTCCTTTCTTTAGAGTTTTTATGAGATAAAATATGTACATATTGTTACAAATGGTATACTTATGTAGTGAGTACATTACTTTATAAACACATAGGTTTGATTTATCTTTTTTTTTTATCCATGAATTTGTTTGACACTCTTGTCCTGGGGAATTTTAGAGGACTACCCTAGCCTGGGGGAATCATATGGGACAAACCCTTGTCTAAAGGAATTTTAGTGGACTACCCTGGTTTAAGGGAATTATATGGGACAAACCTTTGATGCCTTAGGGGATTTTTGCGGGTTAATATTAGCCTTTATGGTTTCAAGTACCTAATCACCGGGTCACATTAATAAGTGAAAATGGCCATAATGGCCCAATATATATTATATGATGTGATATATCGGAAACCCTTATGCGGGTTTTGTGATCCGTTTTGTCAAAGACCTTATGATTTATATATGATATGCTTTGTTGGAGACCTTATATGGTTTATATGATTTGCTTTGTTAGAAACCTTTCATAGTTTATTTACGTTTAGATATGTTATATGATGGAGATAGCATTGTGTTTTGCATGTGACACATATATTACCGAGCATGTTCATATGGTGCTTAGCATGTTGCATATAGTATGTAGCATATGCATGATTCAGCTTGATTTACTTTAGACATTCTTGTGGTTATCTTGTGACATTTGTACACTCGAATCATATTAAGGATATTGTTAGGTTTTTGTATTATTAATGTCTATGCACAAAACAATGTGTATACATGTAGTGGTCAGGTTGTATAGGACTTTATGATGTAAATTAAATACCCCTGTGAGTCCAAGAAAAGAGTCTGGGAAAGCACTAAGAAGATGGATTTGATGCCAGAATGACCAAGACAAAGAGAACCAACTATTAGAATTTAAGGGTAAAATCATAAAATGTTGGTGAGTGGTAATGAGGTGTTTGGGTATGTGAGTCAATGAACTTATGAGTGTTGGCCTATGACCTTAAGAGTTTTTCTTCATAGTCAAATCTATTCAAGGTCTTCGCAAGTTTCTCAAAGCTCTTCAGTTAAATCCATTAGAAGTAAGAGGGTTGGTTCCTAATAGTTAAATTCATCTATACAAGAGACAACCTAAAGCAAGAAGATTGCCTGAATCTTTAACCTGTTTGTAGCCTTTGTCAGAGTCACTGAAGGCGGATTCTTAGCCTTTGCTAGAGTCACAAAAAGCATGTATGTGAAGCATTTGCTGGAGTTATCAAGTACGGATTAATACAATGGGGTCATTGGATGAAGCGTGCCCACCAGAGTTACTGGGAGTGCACTTACAAGGGAGTGAATTGTTTGTTACTTGTAAGTAAATTTTCAACTTTATTAATTTGTCCTGTAATAGTTAAGGAACTTTTAATAAAAAAATAAATAAGCTTGGAGGAGTTGGTTGGAGAGTGGACGTAGGCTGGAGGGCTAAACCACTATAATTTTTGGTGTTGTGGATTGTTTGCATTTTATCTTTATTGATTGTTTATATTTACTATGGTTATGTAAAGTAGTCCAACACACTAAGTGACTCAATCTAAGGTTATTCTAAAAGGAACTAATCAAGCAACCTTAGGGAACTTATCAGCCCTACTCCCGCTCTACGATAGGTCACACTATAGTGCATGGCAAAGCCCTATGGTCTATGCTAAGTTCATAGAAAATTAATTTACTTATTAAAAGAATTTCAACTGCATATTGAATTTAAGTAAATCAAGTGAGGGTGAATAATCATTTAAAAGAATTTTAAATAAGTCTATAGATCCTATTCACCTCCCCCTCTAAGATCCATTTTGGGAATTTCAATTGGTATTAGAGCATACCTTGATTTTTCACAATGACCCTTAAGGCGTGAAATTATCAGGGCCTCGGGAAATCCTTGACAATTCATACCTTAAAAGAGCTCATATGCTCCAAAAACCTGTGAGTAATCTTTTTTGTCTGAAACCAAGTTCAAAGTAGAGGTAATTAGGAAGAAATGTAGGCTTCACTCTTACTGGAATACTGAAGGCCTAAACTCAGATGGTAGGTCTAATGGTTTAGCAGTGGTATGGAAAGATTAAACATATTTAATGATTCTTGAAAAAACTAACTATTAGATAAATGCTTGCATCTCTCTTGATGATAACTCTATTCCTTGGACCTATTCTTTTATTTATAGAAAAACTTATTCAACCAAGAGGAAAGTCTGTTGGGATCATTTTTATTGCATGGCTAGACAAATTAATGAGCCATGACTCTAACTTGGGGATCGGAATTGTATGTGGAGTTCCAAGGATAAATAAGGGCTTAACTATATAAACTCTCCAAATGTTTTGTGATGAAAAAAGTCTTTGTATTGTCTATGGTGATTTATAAGCTGACACGTGTTGTGTTGCGAGTTAAAAAAGTCCAAAAAAATCCCTAGTTGAAAAAGGACATGTCCAAAAAGAGAAACCTAATTCAAAAACACATCACATGCATGTCAATCAATGTCACACCTACAAAGGTCTATGTCATCATTGGCAATCATTCTTCTTCAAAAAAATACCCTACCACCAGCTGTCCATCGTTGACTGTTAATCAAACACACCATGTGACCTAAAGTTTTTATTTAAACCCAAAGGTACCCTTACGACACATAAACCCATTATTATGATGAAAATACCCATTTTATTTAATAAACTCTATAAACAACTAACAATAGAACCAAAACCCTCTCTCTTAGACACAACATAGGGTTTGAAATGGTGATCACTTTTTCTCTATCTTTGTCCAACATCTCTACTTATTTTGTTATACCAATCCAAGTCCACTCAGTTACTAGATTTTGAACTGGTTTGAAATGGGCCCCACCTCGGCTCACCATATCATCATTTTGTTAACTCTTTGAAGGCTTTTGGTCCCAATAGCTTTGTCTCCCCTGAAATAACTTTCTCATCATCATAGCAAAAAGGGATATTCGGTCTTTGTTAAGCTTTTGTTGGATGTAGTGAGTTTATTGGTGAATGTGTGGACGAAAAAAATAACATATAAACCTGAACCTTGTTTATTGAATCAGTAAAAAATTTTAGACCTAGTGCTAAATTATTGATTTCATGTATGCTAATTAACTCATCAGGTAATGAAAAAAAGTTTTTTTAATATGTAAATGTTAGTGGTTTAGTAGGTAAAGATAGGTTTTGAACCCAGGTCTATGGTTCAACACCCACAGACTTTACCAACTTAGCAAACTAGCATCATTAACGAAAAATGTATCGATGGACACATTTGTGTTGAAGTAAGCAAGACTTGAAGCAAGGATTGACATGCTACACACACTTCTTGAACATGGAAACCTTTGCTTTCCCTTTAGCAGTACTCTTCTTCATCTCTTATCAACAAAAGAAAAATATCATCTTCTCTATCTCTAGCGTGTCATCAGTTTCCTGATTCTAATTATTAATGAGCTAATTAAAGAAAACAAGAATCTTATCCTCATTAGAAAAATCCTTAAAATTTCTTTTTTTGTTTTTTAATCATTATTGATGTCAATATGAGAGGGTTTGATCAACGGGAGTATAAAATGCAATGTTCAAAATTTTAGACAATATTTTTTTGAGAAATAAAAGAAATTCAAATTTTTTGCCGTTTTTATTTTCTACTTTGAGATTAATGGTGAAAACCTTAGCTTTTGTTGCCTTCTGCTAAATGGAGGGGCTCAAGGTTTGTATTTTCTTGTATTTGATTACATCTCTCATGCAATCTCTTTGAATTGAAAGCTTAATCGAACTTTGTTTCCATTAAATATGTTAGTAACTTTTTAAAATTCTTGAGTTAAGTGTTTTGTAAAACTTTTCTGCTTTGATGTATGGTTGTTTTGGTTGAGATCGAATAATCCTATGTGGTTTCATGTTGTGTGCGACAAAATTGCTTCAATTTAGCTCTCTGTGTTTTTGTTAGCTTTAGTTTGCATTAGGACAACTTAACTGTAAATGGTAGTGGCTTTCAACATTTTTTTATGTTTGGATTTTTAATATTTGTTATTTATTTATTTTTTAGGTGAATCTTCATCTATACTTTACATATTATTTTATTTTAAATAGTTTTATTTCATCATTTCTATTTGTGAATTCTATCCTCAGTTACAGTTAAATCACTTAAACGATTTTAGATTTAGAGCTACTATGCTCCAGATTATCATTATTATTTTGAAATTTTCATTTGTTTGAATATGACATATTTTTTAACTTCACGAATTTGTGTAAATTTTCATGGTTTGTGGGTTTAATTCTTGGTGATTCTAGTGATATAAATGTAACAACCCGCACATGTTTCATGTACTAAGTAAGATTATAAATGCATAATTGATAGAAAATATTTAATTATGTATTTTAAGTCTGTTAGTGGTATTTTTACACTATTAGGTGAGTGAGAAAGTTTGATCAAACATAGAAAGAAAAGGGAAAAAAAACAAGTTAAGGATTTAACAAGTTCTGAAATTGTCATAAACAACAGATTTAGGATAATGTCATAAGTAAACCTGTATCAATCCCGTAGGAATTACCCTATAAATCATATATCATAAGAAATATCTATGATACTAATTTTTAATGCATCAAGCGATGAGAGACACTAGGTGTTTATACTATCTGGTATGGTCCGAGTGAAAAGTTTTGGGTTAACTATAAAGTTAAACCTGTATCAACTTAGAATGAATCAGTTAACACCATATGTTCCATTGAAAATCTCTTGAAGTCTATTTTCCAATGCCACAAACACTGAGTGAATAGGAGTTTTCTAAAAGAAGTTATGATCATTTACCCTGAAAGTGTTTGTATTGATATGCCAAATGATTTAAAGTAAGTTTAGAGATACACTAGTAAATCTGTAGAACGAATTAGTGATCAAACTTTATGTTATTAGAAAGGTCTTGAAGTCTAGTTTCTAAGCAATTGAATCCGAGTTTTGTAGAAAAAGTTATGGTCATTTCCCCATTAGGTGTTTGTGCTGCAAATATTCTTAACAGCATGATGTCATGGAAGCGGAAAATTCTGTACAACTGTGAAAATCATGATTTTTGAGATATTTTGAGAGATTTCACTAGAGACCAATCTAAACACGTAATTAAAGATTATGATTACTATTTAGGCCTATAAACATCGAAAGTCATAGGAGAGATGATCTTTTAAAGAGCTTTATAAGTTTAGAGATTTTACAAAAAAAATTAGGGCTATCATCGGAGCGAATACAAATTGGATATGTCTATATCCGTGTTTGATTCGTTTGATCTCCTCATATATCCATGTTCGATTCGATATCCATCGAATATTTAGGAAATAATATTCGTAATCGAATTTGTCGAATATCAGATAATTGGATAAATTCGTCTGAAATTTTGAGAAAAAAGAAAAGAGGAAGGAGGAGGAAAAACTTATCGGTGCCATTGCCGTCTCCCTCGTTGCCGTCGTCGATTCCATTTTCGTCGTCACCGTCGCCGTCGCCGG
>JAOXJP010227776.1:0-11242 GCA_025762735.1 Platanus orientalis | reverse complement strand
CTGTTCTTCGATCATAGTGAAAGCTCTTCTCCGTTTTCGCCCGTGGACGTAGGCTTCAAAGCCGAACCACGTAAATCATTTTTTGCTCTTGTGGTGTAATTGCTTTCTATTTTATTTTCTTTCTTCTTCTTTGTTGCATATGATCATAGATCTAGGTTTCCGCATAACAAAATCAATACATGAGTCAAGGTTGGATATTATGATAAATATACAGTAAATAAGTACCTGTGTATTTATTATTGTACTCTTTGCCCGGCATTGTCACATCTCAACAAAGACCGATGTGGTTTCTGTCCAGTCAAATGGAAAGTAGCAAAGCTTGTGTATTAGGAGGATTGTCTAGATCTTTCTCATATGGGTACTATTACAAATGGCTTCACCGCACTTAAAAGAGATGTATGATTCAAAACCCACCGTCCATCCTGCTCCCCAGCCAATTAGCATTAGAAAAATGGAATATGAAAGAAACATTGAAGGGGTCAAAATTAAAAGGGATAACCCATTAATATCACATTTGTTATTTGCGGATGATTGTTACATCTTTACTAAAACAAAAGTAAAATATGCAAAAAACATAAGAAATTTTCTAGAAAAATTCAGTAAAATATTTGGACAAACAATATATTATGATAAATTAGAATTAATCTTTAACAAATATATACCTAATCTAGTAAGAACGGTAATTACAAATGAAATAGGAATAAAACAAGTAAATAAACCAGGAAAATACTTAGGATTACCCTCTAGTATAGGAAACAACAAGATAACTTATTTTCAAATATTATAGAAAAAGTAGAAAATAGAATTCAAAGATGGAAAGAAAAATTATTAAACTAAGCTGGAAAAGAAATCCTACTAAAATCAATAGTAACAGTTCTCCCGACTTATGCAATATCATGCTTCCTAATACCAAAACACATTTGCAAAAACATAGACAAAAAACAAAGAGGATTATGGTGGGGCCAAAAAGAATAGGAAAAAAAATTAAACTAGATAAGATGAGAATTACTAAGGAAAAATAAAAATGATGGAGGACTAAGATTTAGAGATCTTCATAGCTACAATAAAACACTATTAGCAAAACAATCATAGAGAATTTTAAATAATCCAAATAACTTATTGGTAAAATTCTTAAAAGACTTATATTTCCCAAACAAAAGCTTTATAGAGGCAAAATGTAATAATAACAGTTCATGGTCATAGAAAAGTATAATCAAAGGTAGAGATTTCCTCATAAAGGGTTTAAGATGGGACGTAGGAAATGGGCAAAAGATTAAATTCTGAGAAGATAAGTAGATACTAATAATAGAAGGAATGAAAATTAGAACAAACAAACCCATAAATTGTCAAATAGAAAAAGTAAACACACTCATATCCAAGGAGCAATTCTAAGGTGCCTTGTGTTCAGTAACAGTGGTAGTGACCAAAATAGCAAAAACTAAAGTGAATGTGTGGAGCTTGGCAGCAAACACTAGAGAATTACCTAAAAAGAACCTGGAATGAAGAACTACTAAGAGAATATATAACAGATAATGAAATAAATGAAATTAAAAAGATATTTATTAGTCAAAATGATTAGGAGGATAGAAATATATGGCATTATGATAAAAAAATGAAATTATATAGTTAAATTAGGATATTTTGTGGAAGTATCTAAGGAAGAAGAAGAACAACAAAATAGAAACACTAATCAAAATATAAACAGAGAAGTAATTGGTATAAACCATGAAGAAGAGGACAATCCAACCAATAATCAAAGGAGTACAAGAAATGGAAGAAATCCCGATCAACAGATTGAAATGGAAAACACAAATAACTGAAGTAATACAAGTAATTAGCATAGGAAATTTCCATGGGAAAAGCTGTGGCAATTAAATATCTCATCCAAAATAAAACACTTCATATGGAAAGTATGTAATAATGCACTACCCACAAAGGACAACTTAATAAAAAGAAACAAAAATGCAGATCCATTATGCCCTACATGTAATGAATAAGAGGAATCAATCATGCACACTCTGGTTACATGTCCAAGAGCAGTACAAGTGTGGCATGCATCATCATTATCAATAAAAAGTACAAACTACAATGAAAACTATTTTAAAAACTGGCTAAATAAATGGTTTGAAATGGAAGGTCTAACAAATAATAATAGGAAATGGTTATGTGAGTGGCTGTATACTATTGGATCATATGGAAAACCAGAAATGATATTATTTTCAATGGTAAATCTTGGAACATACATTTACTATTGTCTAGTACATGCAGATTAACAAATGACCTAGAGGACTTGGCAAGGGCCCAAGAAATGAGGAAAAATGATGAAAATAGGTGAATACCTCCAAAAGGTGATTACATGAAGATGAACTTTGATAGAGTGCTCTCTATAGTGAAGCAGAAGGTGAGCATGGAAATTATTGAAGGTGAGCATGGAAATTATTGTACGCAATTCTAAAGGAGGTAGCCTTGCAATCCGAAATAAAGTGAGAAGCATAGGTTCACCATTACAAACAGAAAGTGAGGTGGCACTATTTGGAATCCAGACAATTATTACCATGAGAGTCAAGAAGGTCATCATAGAAGGCAACACAAAGATAGTCATCAAAGTGCTAAAGAACCCATTGGAGGAAGTCCCAAATGAAATAAAAAATTGCATAACTGAATGCAAAGCTTCTTAAAAACTTTGAAAGTTTTATTATCCAACATGCTTATAGAAGTAGGAATAATGTGGCCCACTCGGTGGTCAAAAGCAGTGTTGGAAAAGATAGTCTAAACATAGCACTGGGTATTATCCCACAAGAAATACAAAGTACTGTAGATGAAGAAATCCCAAAATGTATGAACTTTGAAGAGTAATACATAGTTCCTTTTTACCAAAAAAAAAACTTCATTTAAAATCTTGTTGACAAGAACTCATAGGACCTCAAGGGTTTCTAGTCCTAGCTAACCTTTTTCCATGCAATACTCTTCCAGAACGGTCAGTAACTTTGCATAAACAGTTTCGATAAGGTATCTCTACATGGGTTGTGTGGGTTTCTTCTCTAATAGCCATCCCTCTTTCTGGGTGGAGAATGTGCCTATCTAGACCATCCATTTAATAGAGGACCTACAAGATTAGCTACATGTATAGCAAATTAATCTATTCCTACCAAATCTAAGATATTCATATCTTATTAAATCAAATCCACTTGGCTTAACGTATTAGGTGTCTATGCCCAATTGGTATTGGATTTCTGTAGACCAAAAGGTCTCCATGAGATGTATCGACCACTTGGGCCCCATATAATGGGTTCCATGGACCAAGACCTCTATAGGTCATGGAGTGGGCCTCAACAAGGTGAGCCACAATGGGCAAACAACACCAAACAAGGGTTTTTTTTTTGGTTTTTTGGTTTTTGTTACGTAAAGCAACTTCTTCCTCCATACAACCAGCAAAGAGAAAATGTGTGAAGGCCCATCGAAAGGGCCCATATGGAGTTGGGGAAGGGGTGGCAATGCTGGAAGAGGCAGCCACGGTAATGGCTAACGTTTGACCTATAACGCAGTACTGGTTGTTGCTACAAAATGTGGTAGTGCTTGCCTTTGGAATTGAGTGTCATGTTTGCTAGGTTGGTTGTAATAATGGAACCGATGGGGTTTGTTTTGGTGTAGGTGTCATCATCTTTCTTTGATACTTTGGCTGTGTCATATTGGTGAAGCTGAATACTAATGTTGTCAACCATGACTTCTTCGATGAACCCCAGCTAGTGTATGATGATGGCACCGTGAAAGCTGAAAAAGAGAGTAGAAGAAGCTAAAATCCAAGCTGCCAGTGTTGGGAATAAACTTTTATCACTGATTATTTCTGGCAGAGAATAAAAATAGGAGTAATTAGAAGAAGGAGAAGCAGTAATAAAAGGTGTTATGCCCCATGGGCCGCCCATTGGAAATCTATTTACCATGAAGAAACTAAATATATTTACCGTGATTACAAGAGACCTTGCAGAGGGTTTAAATGGATGATGACAATGAAAAAGGGAACAAATGTTCTGTTCCAAATTTGTCTGTTCCCTGTATTCCTACGCCACAGGTTGGCATATGATGTGTTTTTGAATTTGGTGTCTCGTTTTAGGTATCTACAGTTTTAACACTATACATCCATCTTTTTGGGTACATCTAACCCTCCACAGACCCCGCAGTGGCAGGAGCCTCGTGCACTGAGACTGCACTTTTTTTATTCATCTTTTTGGGTATTTACTTTTATCATTTAAATGCATTTTTATTATGATTTTAACCCTATACACCCAGCCTTTGTGTGTGGGAATTACATGGGAACAGATAAACTTGGGAATAGAACATTTGCTCCCATGAAAAGGACACTAATCTAATCTAATCTAATCCCATCAAACCTAATATAATTAAATCTTATTAAATCAAATCCAATCTAATAAATCATAAATCTTAATCATATCTTTATTCCCAAAACACGATTGTCCATGTTATTAGCTGTATACCCTACCATTTATTTGATGTTTCCATCTGAATAAACAGCAAATACAAATTTGATTAGTTGAGGATAAAAGCTCTGTGTGGCAAGATGCAACAAGCTCTGAGTTCAGATCTGCTTATGAAGTTTGAGTGGCAAACACCTGAAACTATTTGTATACCTACGTGTTCAAATAAGTGGTATTTGGGTCAAAACATAGGGGTACTGATACTTTTACAAAGTCATAATTAGCTAAAGGAGAATGATTGCCCATGATGAAAAAGTCTGTGACCCTCTGTAAACGTGATGTTATTTGAATTTGGTGCTTCATTTTGGACACTTACTGAACATTTTTTTTTTCCACTTCTAACCCAAACTATGTCAGCCTATAACAAGCTCATAGAGAATCACAGACACTTTTTCATCACGGAATATTTATTCGTTAACTAAACATCATCATTTGAATTACCAAAATACCCTTTACACAGCTGCATTTTGCATTCAGATCCGTTTAACAACAATTTTTACAATCCGCATTTTGCATTCGATCAGAGTGTACTCCAGTTTCTCTTATACGTGTAATCCAATTATCAACGTACTGGGAGAGTCATATGATATAGGAAATCTGTCATAGTACAACAATACAAATTGATTAGCTTATAAGAATTGTAGTAACTCATTGAATATATGTATATGATTCAAATCTAGTTCCAAGAAGATACAATCCAAGAAAAATATGTTCCAAAGTAATCTATAAGGTAAAAGAGCAAAGGAAAAACCTTATCAATTGACATATAAACACGTGTAATACATTGGCCTTGAAATAATATTCATCGACCTCTCACTAGTATGGTAAGTATTGCTCGATGATCACCTCTAGGAATACCACCAACTCTAACAATACTCCGTACATGTAAGTAGAGACTAATTTGAACAGCTCAATCTAATCTCCGGTGTCAATAGTAAAACATATATAAAATAAATAAATAAAAATTAATTAACGTGTGGGTTACCCGCACCCACGTCCCGATCCGGTCTAGCTCGGTTCAGTTTGGTTCAGCGCACGTCCTTAGTAAAGTACAAACCCACCTTATTCTCTAAAAAAGAATAGAAATTGAAAGTGTGGTGGCAATGAGGAAAACCAATTGAACCAGCTTAGGTATATTAACTAGTTTTCACTTTGGATTGACATTGTCGAAAAGAATTGAGCTGGTTGCAAAATAGTTAAGTGTATTGAGTGAGCTTTTGTGGTTGTCATACCTTGATTTAGAAATCCAAGAGTTGGCATCTCAACAACAACGCTTCTTTAAGGCACCTTTCTAATTCCTATAAGCCTTTTAATTATTTATTTATCTACCTCCTTTTTCAAGAATTTAATATTTCCTATTAATCCATGTAGTTAGTATTTTTTTGGTAAGGGTAGTTACGGTTGTATTTGTTTGAAATATGCTTTTTTTTTATCTTTCATTTTGATCCCTGAGTAGTTGGACAATTAGTGGTGAAATTTGAACGATTTTGCATTGATACCTTCAATTGATTTAGGGAAATTTCATTTGCTTGTATCAATAATAAGAGGATGTAGTTAGAGTTGTATTTATTTAACATATGCACTTTTAAAATTTCCTTTGATTTGGAGCCCTAAATCTCTGGATAGAAATTTGGTTTAGGGGTGAAATTTGAGTGTTCTTGCATTGATGATTTAACTTGTATTAATAATAAAGAAGTTACTAAAAATTGGGTTTTGATTGAATAGATCAAACTTTACTCTACTCTTGGTCTCTTTTGAGGCAGTTATTTTTGCAGATCGCATAATTTATTTATTTTTGTTCTATTTCCAGGTGATTGTTTTGCATGTTGCATGCATTCTTTATTTCTCTTGATGTGATTGTTGTGCACTTTGCATGCATCTTCACTTCCTCTTGTGGGTGATTATTTTGTAAATTGTATGAATTTCCCAATCAAGATTTGTTGGAGAAATGGTGCAGCTCAAAAGAATTTAGGGTTTTGCTATTTAAGTAGGGTTGCAAATTGGGTTGGATTGGAGCAAATACCGAGTGTAAATTTCGGACAGGCTCGTCCTGAAATAGTCCAGCCCATCTTGAACTGCATTATAAAAATATAAATATATTAATTAAGAATAAAATATATATATTCTTATAACTAAATGTTATGTTTATAAGTTTAACAGCTTATGGGCTTTGAAGTTCATACCAACCCAAGCTTGGCTTGAAGCCCACCTTTTTAGAATGAGCCAAGCTCGGGCTAAAAACTGTCTCGAGCCGAGTTTGCGCCCAAGAACTATGTTTTGGGTTAGGATCAAGCTGACCTCGACCCAACCCGATTTACCTATCTTCAGGTGATGTTAATTGCTGGGGAGAATACCTGGTTTGAAGTTATCAAATTAAAGAGGATGGATAGTCAAGGAGAGAGAAAGAGAGTTAAATTAGTAATTTAAAGATTTATGGACGTTTTAGGAGAATGGGAGATGTTAGGATAAGAAAGTGTTAAGAGTAGGAGAGATTTTCAGAAAATGGGATTTTAATTGATGGTCAATTTAAAGAGGAGAGCATTAGGATGTTTTAGGAGAGGAATCAATTTTAGAAAATGAGAGATCACAATTATGGAGAGAATTTAAGAGATAAGATATTAGGAGGAGATAGAGATATTAAGAAATTAAATTAATTAGAGAATTTAAGATAGATAAGACATTGGAAAAGATAAAGTCATTAAGAAACTAAATTAATTAAGGTGGTTTACGATGGAGAGAAACTAAAATCTAGGAGGGATAAATTTATGAGAGAGAAGATATTAAAATATATGTTTAATTACATAATGCCCCCAGACTATCTGACAATATACAGTCTCCCCCCTTGACTATCAATAATTATAAAACATCCTTCTAAAAAAAATTTTGATTATAGAAGTTAGGTTGGGTGTGATTTCACCATGATACCCATTGTTATAAATCATATTTTAATGTTAAAAAAATATTTTTAAATACCTAAAATAACCTTTGTGAGAATTTCTATAAACATCTGTGAAGCAATCTTGCAAACTCCTATGAAATCTGGGGAAGATCAGCGAAAGCACCCCATATTATCTACAAAATCCAATCCAAAACAAGTAGATCTGGGTGAGATCAAATAAAGCCCAGACAGGGAGAAAAAAGAAGCAGGAAATCAAATAAGTCTCCATACCAATTAGTAAAGCTGGGAACCACTACAACACCAACAATGGTAAGAAATCACCCCTGCAAGGTAAGTTCTCTCTAACATAATCTAATCACTATATAGAATATATATGTCTAGTAAACGTTTACCTTACAAAAGAAAAAGAAAGGAAAACACAAAATCCCTATTTCATTCTGCAACAAAGTATCAGAGCAGATAAAATTACCAGTGAACATGGCCTCAGAAGAAGAATCAAGCCAAAGAAAATCCTCTCCACCACCTAATGAGAATTTCACAAGGAATGTAGAAGGGGAGGAGATCCTGCTACAAGAAATATGCAGCCTCTGGATGGAAGATGACAGAGTCGATGTCAAGAAGGAGAACAGAGACTTGGGCAATGTGAAGTGGGATATGTGTGTCCTAGGGAAGGTCCTCACAGGGAAGTATGTACACTTTCAAGGCTTGCTCAGTTACCTGAAAATGAAATGGAGTCCAAGACATGATTTAGATATGAAGAAAATAGAATCAAGTATTTATATCTTCCAATTTTACCACCAGATGGATATACAAAGGACCCTGGACGACCAACCATGGGTCTATAACAATAGCCCCCTTTTGATCCAACAATGGAGGCCTGAAATTAGCCTAACTAAAATCAAATTCGAGGAAATAGAATGTTGGGTCCAAATCCATAATGCACCATTCGACTACCACACAGAAGAAGCAGCCAAAGATTTCTCTGCAAAAATAGACAGTTTCAAATGCCTTGATAAAAGAGATCTGACTAACAAATATATCTGAATTAAGGTAGGTCTCAAAGTCGAAATTCCTCTCAAGCCAAAACTAACCCTAGTCAAAGAGGGCCTCCCTAACCTGAAACTCCCATTGGTGTACGAGAGAATATTAGACTTTTGTTACTACTATGGAACCATTGGCCACAAAATTAGAGAATGCAATGAATGGTACAAGGACAAAGAGAGAGGATTGCCTGTAGAAGCCATACAAAACAAACGAGGCTTCAGTAAAGAGATGAGGGAGAAACATAGCCTGAAGAACAAGAATGATCCATAGGGCATCATCCTCCCCCATCAAATGTTCAATTAGAGTAAGAGTAGGGAGAATAACTTGCCACCAGCAACCAGGCAAACTCAGAACCAGAGATTAACTCAGGAGCATAGCGATTCAAACCGGATCAATAGTGAGCCACAAACTCAGTACAGATATGGCAACTTCGGATCAGACAACCGTTTCCAAACCCCAAGCCAAAATCATCTCCTTAACTCGCCATTCAAAGAAAGCAGATTCACGGAGATTGTTAGAAAGCTAGGGTTTGAAAACGGCAAAATCATCCAACAATTACTAGAGGAAATCAACACAAACAATAGAAACCACAGTAGCACAAAGCAAATCAGAAATCAAAAACTTACCGAAATTGGAGAATCTCGCTAGCAAGCTAGGCAGAAAAAAGAAAAGCATGGATTTCGGGAAGGTTACCAGCAATGAAGATGGAGCCCGCATGTCCAGCTAGAGATTATTCACTACAAAGAAGGAAATGCATCAGTCGGAGGATAGGATTTTCAAATCGACAATAATACCAATGTTGCAAAACGAAAGGTGAAGAAAAAATTAGAATACTTTGAAAACCCTAATCCACTTCAATTGGTTGCTCGAAACCCTTATAAAGGGATTATAATTTCTAAACCGGTTAAACCAACTGAACCGACTGGGTTGTTTCAAAAGAACCTGTTACTGAAAAATATTCACCAAAAACCCCCAAGGAAGCAACCAACTCTGAGATGGAATTCACTAGCAACATCAGCACAAGCCCTGGTAATGACTCTGTAAACATAAAGTTTATTCATTTTTCAGTTTCAATTGAACAAAAAAGAAATAAACCTAGCACCAAAAAGAAAAGAACTTTAGACAAGAATACAGATGTCATGGATGTAGATATCAATGCAAGGCTAACTGAAATAGCTGGGAAAAAAAGAAAGGTAACTACCAACCAAATACAAAGCAAAAGCGGAGCAAAAAAGAAGGTACCAAGGGAGGCAGAGAATCAAACACTGATGGTGAAGAACAAAGGAATGAGATACGATACTCTCTCAAGCAATCTAAATTAATAAAAGCACAATATCAGGTATGACCTTCCAACACCTCTCATTTTCAATATTTAAAAAAAAAATCTAGATGGAAATTATATACAAATAATAAAAAGGATTTTTAAATAATACTAATAGTTAGAGAAAATTCAAAAACCTATGTTAATCTAGCTAAAGAAAATACAAACCCAAAGACCAAACAAGTGAAAAATATCAAATAAAAAATAAACGGGTTCTGGTGGCTATCCCTAAACAGCCCCAAAGGACCCGATGAAAATTATGGCTTGGAACTGTCAAGGAATTGAACAATCTTTGACAATTTGAGAACTAAAATTCCAAATAAAAAAAGAAACCAGGAAATTATATTTTTGTCAAAGTAATGAATTTAGGAAAAAGGCAAGAATAACAACTGATTGGAACTCATACAGTATAGGGGCAATAGGTCTAGTAGGAGGACAAACACTATTATGGAGGAAATACACAATATGCCAAATAATAGAAGCTGGCAATAGGTATATAATTGTAGAAATAAACACATGAAGAAGCAATAGTAAATGGACATGTATATTTATCTACGAAGAACCCAATAAAAAATATAGAAGGAATTTTTATAGACTGTTAATACAAAAAATAAAAAATAAATAAATGAACCATTACTAGTATTAGGGGACTAGAACTATATATGGAATAAGTAAGATAAAATAGGAGGACAAAATATACCGATATGGGAAGTAAAGGATGCGAAAGAAATTTTAGAACAAGGAAACTTACTAGATCTAGGAAGCATAGGACTACCCTTCACATGGTTTAGGAAAAACCCTGAGATAATAAAAGAACGACTAGATAAAGGAGTAGCAAACCTAGAATGAAAATTTATATTCCCTGACACGATAATTAAAAATTTAATATTGATAGGGTCAAACCATGCACCAATAATCTTAGACCTATACCCAGAAAAACAATACCTACCAAGACCATTCAGATTTGAATGGATTTGGACACAAGACAAAAGATGTAAGGAACAAATAGAAATTGATTGGAGAAGAATTCACCATGGAACAAAATTAGAAAATATTCAAAAAGACTTAAGAAGACTACCATACACACTTAAATATGGAATAGAAAGGAATTTGGGAATATTCACAATCAAATTAAATACAACAAAGAAAAATTAAAAAACTTACATAACAAAAATATAACCAAACAAGACATAGAAGAAATACAAAAATTAGAGAAAAAAATAGATGATCTAGGAAAAAAAGAAGAAATAATTTGGGCACAAAAATCAAGACTCAATTGGCTCAAATGGGGAGATAAAAACATAAAAATTTTCCACGTCTCAACAATAAACAGGAGGAAAACTAATAAGATAACAACACTACAAGAGCAAGATGGAAAATGGTACAAAGAACATAGTGAAATTACGAAAGAAATAAATGAATACTATAAAAAATTATTTAAAACAAATAACCCTAGTGAAACAGAAATTGACAATATACTAGAAC
>JAOXJP010227775.1:0-11242 GCA_025762735.1 Platanus orientalis | reverse complement strand
TGGCCAAAGCGTCACAACCACTTGCATAACAGGGCCTTGTTCATCACTTGCAAGCTGCAAATGTCAGCTCCTCCTTTCTCCTTTGGAGAGCAAACAACATCCCAAGCAACCAGGTGCATTCCCTTCTCATCATCCTTCCCCTTCTAGAGGAAGTCTCTACATAATTTCTCCATGGATTTACAAACATTAGCTGGCAACACCAACACTAATAAGAAATGGATGAGAATACTCACCAAGGACGCCTTGATTAGAGTAAGCCTCCCTCCCTTGGACAAATATCGGGCTTTCCAACTATTCCAACACTTCCGCATTCTGTCAATCACCAGACTCCACACGTCTTTCTGCTTATAATTAGCGCCCAATAGTAAACCCAGATACGTCACCGGGAGCTAGCCCCGCCTACACTCCAAGTCCGAAGCAAGCTGAGACAAATTAGGCACTTGATGAGATGGGAGAAGAGAATGTTGCCAATATTATGACTGACAATGAGGCAACACATAAAGTTGTAGGGGTGTTGCTTATGTTAAAGAAGAACACTTGTATTGAACCCCTTGTGTTGTGCACTGTATTGACCTCATGTTAGAGGATATTGGAAAATTGAAGAATATAAAAGAAACCAATAACAAAAGCACAAAGATAACTAGTTTCATTTACAACAGTGCATAGGGTGAATCACATGACAAAGCATTATACAAAGGGCCACGATTTGTTGTGCATAGGGATCACTAGGTTTGCCATAAAGCATGTTTGATGTATAACAATAGAGGAGATGCCAAAATCGATGTAAGGATATTCTCAAAAGCCTCACAAAGTTGTTAGTTTAATAATGTGGAAGCAAATAGAACTCAAAATTGAATGTAGAACACACAAGAAGCCACAAAATTATGGAAAAGAATAACCAAAGTAGAGTTAGAGGGGTAAAGGATGGAAAAAGAAGAAAAAAGAAAAAAAATCCCAAAGGGCAATTTTGGAATTTCTGGACAAATCCCATGAAATTACCTAAATACCCTTGGTTGTGCATCAAAAAATTATGAAACTTTCCATATATTTTTCTGACATGTATAAGGGTGTATAGTTAAATTTTCAAGTGAATCTGATAAGATTTAATCTATGAAACCATATAAATATCAGTTCAACTTGAATCTTAAATAAGAACACACAAAACCTATGAGTAATCTTTGAAATTACAGGAGGAAAAAAGAAAGGAATTAGTGGGGAAGATGAGGACTTTTGTAGGGAATCCTAATGGGATCAAAACCCTATCAAGAAAAGAAATGAAGGAGGGCTCTAGGGTGGTGCAAAGTTTACTTTATATGAACCCAGAATTTTCTAGATTACAATAGAAAATGGGTGAAGTACAAAATAAGAAAACAACATTAAAGTTTAAGAGCTTGAAAGGAAATCACCAGATTTTAATTAAAGATTCAAATAGCTAATAAAATATGCATATGTCTTGAATATGAGCCCACGAGATAGAGAAGAAGGGAGGGTGGGAGAATCCCACGAGTGCACCTTGGTGTGCTACAACCCACATGGAGATAGGAAGCCTAGCAAATTGCATCACCCTATGGGGAAGAAGAGAGAGAATGGCCCATGGCCAGCACTTGGGAACTCCCAATTTCACCAAACACTTTAATCAATCTTCTTCAATCTATTAATCAATGGGAGGGGTTGCTTTTGAATAGGTTTTATAACTTGAAAATTTGGAAACTTACCTAATTTAGAAACATTCTAAAATCCTAAACTTACATCCTAAGAATTATTACAACTTAAAAACCTTCTAAAACTTCACTTTCCTAAAATCTAAAACAATCAAAACATCCAAACTTGTTGCACATGTATTACTAAATCCTAAACTTTCTAAAGACGCTATTCTCACAACTCTTTGATAAACCCTATAGTAATTTGGTCATAACTTTCTCAAATCATCTCTGATTTGCGAAATCTTGGTCTCGTTAGAAAGGTAATTGAATAACCTGTCTAATGACACCAAAATAAGCCAAAAAGGCAAATTTTGACCCTTGAAAAGTTGGGCTAAAAGTAAGTGATGGGATTACAACTCACAATAAAAATAAATAAAAATTAAACTACCCATGGCACTATTAGCCTTAATACAAAATTAACCCACCCCTTAAACAATTAAAATAACCTATCAGATCTATAAAATAGCTAAATAAAATAGAGAAGAAAGAATAATAAACCAATAGATAGAGAATAGAGAGAGGGAAAACAAAGAAGAGAAGAGAAAATTAAGAGAGATGAAAGAGGGGAGGAGTCATTAGAGATCCTAATGACACCTCCTCCCCTATATATATTATAATGTATGGTGCAGGGACCAAAATGCCCTTACACCCTTTTACATCAACATGTTAACACTCCCCCTCAAGCTAGTGCATGTAAATCAACCACGCCTAACTTCTTACATAAGTATATTAATTGAGATTTTCCCAATGCTTTAGTAAACAGATCTCCCAGCTGATCTTCAGACTTCACAAACGGAATTTCAACTTGTTGGCTCACCACCAGATCATGAATAAAGTGACAGTCAACTTTTATATGCATGGTTTTCTCATGAAATACTAGATTACGTGCAATGTGAATAACTGCTTGATTATCATAGTACATCACAAGAGTTGAAGCTACCATAATTCCCATGTCCTGTAGAAGAGCTCGCAACCATAGCAACTCACAAGATGTAAGAGCCATAGCTCTATACTCAGCTTCAGCACTAGATCTAGCTACCACATGTTTCTTGCTTTTTCATGTAACTAAATTTCCAACTACAAATGTATAGTACCTCATTGTTGATCTCCTATCATGTGGACCTCTAACCCAATCAGCATCTGAATAACTAATAACACCCCAACTAGATAATGGGGTGTAAAGAATGCCCTTCCCCGAATTGCTCTTCAAGTACCTCCGCATCCTGCACACAAAATCTCAATGTGATTGATGTGGAGTGTATGCATATATTAACTCACAACACCAACTGCAAATGTAATATCAGGTCGTGTTATTGAAATAAATAAGTTTACCAACAATCCTCTTACAGCAACCTGCATCAGAAAATATCTCACCATCATTAAGTCCCAACTTTGACTTGGGATCCATGGGTGTATCAACTGGTTTACACCCCAACATGTCAACCTCTTCCAGTAAGTCCATGACATACTTCCGTTGAGATATGTAAATGCCCTACTTGGATCATGCCACCTCTAAGCCCAGAAAGTACCACAGTTGGCCTAGATCCTTAGTTTAAAAAGCTTTCCCCAGATACCTCTTCACATGAACAACTCCATCAAAGTCACTCCCTGTAATTATAATGCCATCCACATATATAACCAAATATATAACCCCTATCTTCTGTTTGCAAACAAATACTAAATGGTCTGAGTGAACCCTTTTAAACCCAAATGTGAAAAGTGTTTGACTAAATTTGGCAAACCAAGCACGTGGAGATTGCTTAAGGCCATAAATCGCCTTCCTAATTCTACACACCTTATCACTACCTGGGAGGTTGCTTCATGTAAACTTTTTCCTGTAAATCACCATTGAGGGAAGCATTTTTTACATCTAATTGACATAATGGTCAATGTAATGAGGTAGCCACAGATATAAGAACCCTAATTGAATTAAGTCGGGCAACTGGAGAGAAGGTCTCAAACTAATCCACACCAAAAGTTTGGGTATACCCTTTTGCTACTAACCGAGTTTTAAGTCTTTCAATAGAGCCATCTGGATGATACTTAATTATGTATACACGACGACATCCAATTACCTACTTTCATAGAGGGAGAGTGGTCAACTCCCAGGTTCCATTATGGTGAAGTGCAGCCACTTTTGCATCCATGGCTTGTTTCCACCAAGAGAACTGCATTGCCTATACATGTGACTTTGGTAGGAAAATAGTAGACAATGATAGTGCAAAGGAACGAAATGCTAATGAAAAACAGGCAAGGATAACAAAATTAGCAATTGCATGTAGTGTGCAATAACACTTACCTTTGTGCAGTGCGATAGGTAAATCAAGGGTGGTGGTAGGAGCCTTAAGAAGAGATGATTTAGTGACTACAGAGGCTTTAGAACTCCTGTGATATACCTTTAGTGAAGCTTTAAAAGGAACTAATGCAACTGAGGAAGCAGAAACTGGAAAAGGAATAGAAACCTATGACTCAATATGATGATATGATTCAGCAGATAAACCAGTTAAGATAACTATAAGACCTTTATCTTCAAACAAAAATAAGGGGTACTCTCAAAAAATATAACATTTGTACTAACAAACATGTGATGAGATGAAGGATCATAGCATCTATATCCCTTTTGAGTCCGTGAATACCCTAGGAAAGCACATTTATAGGCTCTATGAGACAGTTTATTCCAACCAGAATCTAGAGCTTGAACAAAACATGTGAATCCAAAAACACAAGGAGGAATGAAAAACAACTTAGAATCACAAAAAAAGAACTGAATGTGAAGAATTATTTCCCAATACAAAAGAAGGCATGTGATTCACCAGAAAGCAAGCAGTAAATATGGCATCACCCCAATACACTTATGGTACATGCATGTGAAATAAAAGAGTTCTGCCTATATCAAGTGTTGGTTTTTTCTCTCTGCCATTCCACTGTTGGAGAGTACAAGCACATGAGGTTTGGTGAACAATTAGAGGTGCAGAATTCCAGTAGGTAAGATTGCATATATTCTTTTGCATTATCAGATCTAAAAGTGAGAATGCGATAACCATATTGAACTTCTACTTCCTTATAGAACATCTTAAAAATAACAAGCGATTCAGAACAATTTTTTAATAAAAAGAGCAAAGTCATACAGGAATAATCATCCACAAAAGTAACAATATATGAATACCAAAATAAAGATTTATGTCTAGTAAGACCCCAAATGTTTGAATGAATCAAAGCAAAAGGATTAAACTTACGACTCTCAACCCTCCTACTAAGAAAAGACACACGATGATACTTGCCTAACTGACAAGCCTCACACTCCAAAGCAAGCACAGGCTCTAAATGAGAAATATTTTGTTTTAATTTCTGAAAAGAAGGATACCCCAGACGATTGTGCCACATCAGAGGAGAAACACTGGAAATAAGAGTTGCTACACCACCACCTCCTGGATCTCCATCTAGATGGTAAAGTCCATTCGCCTCATGTCCTCCACCAATCATATTCCTTGTTTTGAGGTCCCAAAAATCACGAAATGATCGATAAAAGGTTACTGAACAATTTAGGGACTTGGAAAGCTTACTTCCAGATAAAAAACTAAAAGGAAACTTAGGGACATAAAACAGATGAAATGGACAGAGATGGAGTTAAGTTTCTCCACAACCACTTATAATCTTAGTAAAGCCATCTGTAAGGAGTACAGTAGATGTAAATGCTAACATAGAGAGTGAGGCAACTTGGAGGATGTACTAGTCATATGTTCAAAGGCTTCTAAGTCTATAACCCATTAAAACCCCTGAATAACAAGGCAAGCAATACCTGAATGTGCAAAAGTAGCCATAGGAGCAAATTGACTAGCTCTGAATCCGCTGCAACAGATTATTATACTCCTCACGAGAAGGAGTCGCAAAAATGGATGGTGAACTAGAAGCTTTTTTGCTAGAATAGCTGTCCTCAGTCATGTTTCCTATTGAAAAGTCACTAGATGTAGTCAAGACATTAGGCCAAGTAGGTTTTCCAAAATTATCCCAGCATTTTTCAAAGATGTGATTAGTTCTTCCACAGTGAATACACTTGCGTGACACATCTGAGCTTCTTCATTTACCTTAGCCACCACTAACACCATGGCCTCTTCCTCCATTCACACTACCTCGTCCACGTCTAGCCATAAACACAAGTGTTGAGATTTCACTATGAAATCGTCCAAAAATAGGAGATGGTGAAGGAATAGTAGCTCTAAGGACCCTGGCATAGACATTATTAAGAGATGGAACAATCATACCTGCAAGTATCCGTCCTCAAATACCCTGAAAGTAGAGTTTAAACAAGATAAGAACTTGGCCACCTAAAATTCCTTCTATTGCCGTTATAACACTAGTGATGGGCCTTCAGCTCCTCCCATACCACATAAGGTGCTGTAGTACTCACTGACTTATCTCCTTGCTACAACATGAAAATATTCTCATAAAGTTGATATATCCTAGAGGCATTTTTGTCCATAGAATACATCTCTTGTAAAGCAATCCAGACATGTTTAGTAGTACCCAAAAACATCACATTAACACTGATCTGTGGTTCCACGTTATTCCACAACCACGTCATAACTAAGAAATTATTCTATAACCAAGAAATTATTCTATAACCAGTCTTCATATTCAACACTGGTTTTTGAAGGAGGATACCCAATTCTAAACTTTATCTTCTTTCTGACCCCAAGAAAAGACTTTCACAGCCTGGGCCCACAACACATAATTAGTATCGTTCAATTTTATGCTAGTAATCTACATATTTGCATTATTTGATGGTTCAATAAATGAAACTTTCTCAAACTTTGTTTCATTGCCTGAGGATGTCATATAGCCTCTACTAAAGGTTCACATTAGCACCTATAACCACAGAAAATAAATTTCAGTTGCTATCCATGACGAATATGACTGAAACAGCCCCAGATCTGAATATTGAATACCCAAAACAGCAATCCTTAACAGGATTAACTATTTTTACACAAACATTTCACCAAAAACGTTACTTTTAAAGAGGATCCACATCACACAAAAAATCCCTAAATACAGATACATTACACACATAAGCAGGCACTTATATTATAGATCAACAATCCCATACAATCATGTAAGCACTAGCACTTCAGATCAATACAAAATATATCTCTTTCTACTGATTGATTTTCTTTCTTAAGAAAGAAATGTAAACTTATAGATTTAGGCATTACAACACCACCACTCCTACCATGAGCGATTGGTGCCCAATAAGTGTTGTGATTAGTGATGCTCCCAACAAGATGATCCTCTCTAAACCTGATCTAGACTTTCCTGAAGATTTAAGAGAGAAAAGTTTAGATCCAAAGCAAAAAAATCAAATCTGAGAATTTTGGATCAAATCTGGCTCTGATACCATGTCAGATCTATAAAAAAGCTAAAAAAATAGAGAGGAAGAAAGAAGAATGAACCAATAAATAGAGAATATAGAGAGAGGGAAAACAATTGGGTTAAGTGGGAAACACCAAGGAAAAAAAGAGGGTGGTGGTATAGGTTTTAGAGATCTTCAAGCATATAATAAAGCATTATTGGCCAAACAGGCATGGAGGATATTGAAGAATCCTAAAACCATGTGGGTAAGATGTTTTTAAGATCTAATTATTTCCCAAATAAAAACTTCCTATAGGCCAAGAATACAAACAACATTGCATGGTTATGGAAGAGTTTAGTCAAAAGAAGAGAATTACTTAAGAAAAGATTTAGATGGGAAGTAGGAAATATGAAAAAATTACATTTTGGGAGGACAAATGGATACCAACTAATGGATTTAGAGTTCAATCAAATAAACCAATAGATTGTGAATTAGAGAATGTGAGTGATGTAAAAAGCATATATTTGGGGAACGGGATATACAAGCAATGCAAGGAATAATTTACTAATGAGGAAATTGAGAAGATATATATATATAAAAGTAATGATCATCATGAAAATCTAATTTGGAATAATGATAAAAAAAAAAAAAGGAGGTCTACATAGAAGTATCACAAGGAAGTGTGGAGAACCAAAATAACAGTACATTAAATAATAATAATATACAACAATTTCCATGGAACAAATTGTGGAATTTAAAAGCTCTAAAGAATGGTTGTGATGCAGACACCATGACCGAGATGCTAATTGAGCCATGTTCCTAGTCTTCTTCTTTTTTATTTACTTTTTATGTTTTTTATGTTAATTGTGTCTCATGCAAAAGGGGGCACAGAATTTTGAGGGTATTTTCGTACTTATTTGTCTCATTAGAAGTTTTATGTCATTTATTTTTAAATAGGATTAATTTAGAGAAGAGTTATGAGAGGGAGGGATATTTTAGTCTACACATTGCTTTATTTTGTAAAGCCTAGTAGTGGGACTATAATAAGAGCCCACAACCAACTCTTAGTTTCTTATGCAATATTTGAACAAAAAAAACCTTGGTCGACATGCTCACTTCTCTCTCTTGCTTCTTGTTGTAAGAAGAAAAAACCAAAACCCTGGAATGGGTCTAGGTTCTCCGTTAGTTTAAAGCTAGTGATAAAGGCCACTCCTTTCCCCTTGGGTGAAAAGTTTCTTCCTCCTTCTTCCTCTTTATTGCTCTATTTACAAACTGTTTTTTTTTTTAAATATTGTATTGTGCTGAATATTGTTCAACCTCAAGAAATTCAACTCAAATCTCCATCTCCAAAGTTGTGGAGCAAGCAAACATTCCGGGAGGTTCACAAGGCTAGATTGACCACCCCATATCAAACCTCGTGCTATAAAGTCTGTTTTGGAGAGGTGTATGGAAGAATAAATAAGAGTCAGGCGTGAATACTGTAACAAGTCACCTGATCGAGATTGGCTCTTACTCCCTATCAACACCAGCTCCTAAACTTTGGTTTTTTCCTAGGGTGATATACACCCCTAGGCGACACTACATCAAGGGGTAATCATCCCCCAGTTGCTTTCAAAGATCTCCAGCACTCAGTTTCCTATACTCCAAGCGTTAAACTCAGAAGAAAAGTGATTACACAAGATCACTCATCAGTCCTTCATACAAGGGACTTTGTTCTTGGTCTTTCCCAAGGGGCTTAAGAAGCCTTGGACAATCCTTGTTGCATAGAGAGCCATATCCAAAACTTCAATCAACTTGAATTTTAGTTGTTGGAATCAAGCATAGGCCTAAAAAGGGCACTGGAAATAGTTTTCGAAGAAAGTACACCAATTTCACGTTCTTTTGTTTTAGATTGATTCCAACCACCTAAAAGACTCAGAAGGTCTAGACGATCCACACAGCAGCAGCCAATAGTCAGAAATTTCAAAATTTTAAATTTTATAGTCGTTGGAAGATTTCCCTGGCGTGAAAACTCTAAGAAAATAGTCTGGACTAGATTGCCCCCAGCTCCACACCAAAAGGCCTTCACTCATGAAACTTTACTAGGGTGGACTACACCCTTACAACGATCCTAGTTGGTAGGTCCCACTTCCGAAAAAAATTATTTTGAAAAAGGAGCTGGCAACACCTACTAGAGAAGAGAGAAAATTTCAAAATTTTAGGAAATTCCCCAAATTGGATTTCTGAGTATGGTAATTGATTGCAAACATATCCAACATCTTTAAGGAAGCATTTAACATCAGATTCAAGTATTTCTTCTCCTATTTGACTATCTTTTCAAATTTCTAACAGTAGACACTTTTGGCATGTTGTGGCATATGGCCTGGACCTGAGATTATTATCTCCTGGCCTAAACAGAACCCCAATACAATTCTGGTTATCTAAATATATTATTAAACCCATCTCTAGACTTCTCAGATCATTCCTGAAATTACTTGGCCAATTTCTCTGATTTTTTGGTCTAATTTAGGTACTTTTCTGGTTTGACCTGCACTAGCCTCATTATTAAATTTTTGTTTCTTATTACTAATCCAAGCATGCTAATTAGGTCTTTATTTGTTTATTAATTTTTGTGAGCCCTAATTCTTTTATTGCATATGAACCTAATTTGAATAAATGCCTGAATTAGCATGTAAACTTGCGAGTAGGAATCTCGTTTATTTTTTTTTATTACTATATCAATTTTATTCCTATTTCTTGAGCACACACTCACTATCCTACATGCATGCTGCATCAGGTTGTGAAATTGGTTATTGTTACATGCTATAAATAATAAGGATAGCATAAGGATATGTGAATGCATCATTATCATATGTTGGAATATTTGGAAACAAAGAGAAATTACTATATTTTGTAGGAAAAGAGTTTAATGTTGATCTAATTTATCAAATTCATACAGACTAATAAAAGGGTTGGTGGCTCTAAATCCTCCTCAAAATGAAGAAGAGAATAG
The DNA here is from genome assembly GCA_025762735.1 of Platanus orientalis. Taxonomy (NCBI): domain Eukaryota; kingdom Viridiplantae; phylum Streptophyta; class Magnoliopsida; order Proteales; family Platanaceae; genus Platanus; species Platanus orientalis. The sequence continues at coordinate 1,200 of JAOXJP010227775.1, read as the reverse complement.
AGACAATACTTGGAAGCCTCCACACAAAAATCTTCTAATGATTAATTTCGATGGTGCGATTTCCACCAAAAAGCAAATGGTGGCAATGGGAGTTGTTTTACAAGATGCAAGGGGTGAAATGATTACAGCTAAATCGAAAAGAAAAAACTTAAGATCTCCAATACTTGCAAAGAGTGAAGTGGCATTACATGAGATGCAAACAGCAACGGCATTAGGAATAAAGAAATTAATTATGGAAGGTGATTCCATGGAGGTGATCAAATGCCATACTAAAATAACTATGCATGAATGATTGCAATTTTTTTTCTATGATTTTGATATTTTAGAATTTAAACATATTAGGAGGAATAAGAATAAAGTAGCACATGCTATTGCCAAAAAGGGGATTGAATGTGGTAGTTCATCTAACTGGACATCAAATCCACCTAATTGGCTATCTAAATTATTACAAGAAGACTATTTATGTAATGGTAATTCTTAAATTAATGAAATTTCTTAATTCTTATTAGCAAAAAAAATATGTCATAATAGTAGAATCAACTTACAGCTGTCAGAGCAGCCTCGGCACCTTTGTTTCCAGATTTACCACCAGATCGATTTAAAGCCTATACATATCACCAAATATATAACCATTATTCCAAAATGATCAGATAATAAAAAATCCGTTACCAAAAAAAAGGATAATAAAAGAACATATCCCTTGTATGATTCAAAGTGGAAGGATAAAAAACTATTTCATCAGAAAAACCATCTCAATTATAGTAGAGGTTGCACTTTGGTACTTAAGAAAATGGACTGTGAGTCAGAAATTGATCGATGAAAAACCCATTAATTTTAGGGAGGTACTGTTTCTACACCTATTTTTGTGTCTTTCCTTACCCTAACTACCTTTTGTATTTGCATTGGACAAAACTTGCCTTTCACTTCTCAAGGAACCTTTTATGTTATTTCAGAGTGGAAGGACCATCTTGTACACTGCTAACACAAAAAGTAAATACGGTGCAGAAGCAAAATACAAACAACAACAACAAACAGCCTTATCCCAACTATTTAGGGTCGGCTACATGAATCTTGTTCCGCCATTCCGCTCTGTTTAAAGCCTTATCTGCTGTTAAATTACAAGCATGTCCCTCTTTACTACCTCTACCCAGGTCAATTTTGGCCTTCCTCTATTCCTTCTAGTACCTTCAACTTGTATTG
>JAOXJP010227774.1:0-11242 GCA_025762735.1 Platanus orientalis | reverse complement strand
CTTGTAATTTAACAGCAGATAAGGCCCTAAACAGAGCGGAATGGCGGAATAGGATTCGTGTAGCCGACCCCAAATAGCTGGGATAAGGCTGTTTGTTGTTGTTGTTGTTTTAGTTCATGCTGTGAACAAATGGTGACCATATCTAATTGGATGCAGATTTACCATTCACACAGACCACCATGGTTTAAAGCATCTTATGAACCAGAAAATTGTCACAACAGCTCAGCAAATTTGGTTAACCAAATTATTGGGTTATGACTATGAAATCGAATACCATAAGGTATCAGAGAATTTAGCAGCAGATGCACTCTCACGTTGATTTGATCACAGTTTGCATATGACTAGTGCCACTCCCACATGGGATGATTTGATTGAAGTAAAAAATTCCTATGAGAATGATCCAGCTTTACAAGAATTAATTCACATAAAAACAGTCCGGAAGATATGCCAAGTACCCTTTTCATGATGGTGTGTTGTACCCCATTGGTTCTTTCCCTTTTGGAAGATCTACAACATTCCATGTCTTGTTCTTTTCAAGTGCCTGCATTTCTTTGTCCATTGCTTTTCTCCACTGAGGCTAAGATAAAGCTTGAGGGATACTGTATGGAACAAAAACAGAGGACGAAGAAGCAGAGAAGTTCCTAAACTTAGGAGACAGAGTTATAGCACGTATAGTTAGCAATGGGTATTGAGTACAAGCATGAATACCCTTTCTAACAACAATGGGAAAATTAGAATCAGTAAAAAAAATGGAGGGAGCAATACCTAGAGAGAAAGCGACTTGTTGGAGAGGCCCATGAGTGCTAGGAGCAACTTTTTGCCTCTTTTTAACAAACACATAGGTATCTTGCTTCCCCTTGTTATAACATTCATCAACATCAAAGAAATATGGAAGAGTACGAAGAAGAAGAACAACCTCATCTTCACATACACTATGGTTCTCCCCCTAAAGATGAGGATGGCTGGGAGCAAAGAATGAAACAGTCTCATGGAATGTGACATCCATAGTAACAATATGCTTTCGAGTAAAGGGATTATAACACTTGTATCAGTCAGGTATCCCTTCTAATTTGGGGTATAATGAAGAAAAATGGATTTAAGGGCATTGGGATCTAATTTGGAACAATCCAACTTCTGAATATGGATTTAGCAAATGAACCCAAATATTTTGGGAGGAAGAGAGGAACCAAGAGTGGAACTAGAGAGACAAGAAAGAGGAGATTGGAAATCAAGAATGCCCCCATTAATGTTTTTTTTTTTTTTTTTCCCACTTTTTGCTCCCCAATTATTGACAGATTGAAGAAGAGACTAGTGGGCTGGAAAATAAGACCTTTGTCTCATACGGGGAGACTTGTCCTTATTCGATTTGTTTTGTAAGGCTGTTACATTTATTGATTAGGGATTTTTGGGCTTCTAGGAAGAATTGTCAAGTAGATTGAATCCAACATTGCAAAGTTCGTGTAGGCCAGGCAAGATTTATCAAAAAAGCTTCACATTATCAGCTGGGAATCGATTTGTATACCATATGATGAGGCTGGTCTAAATATCAGAGAAGTTGAGGAGATGAATGTTGTTGGAATTCTTAAACACATTTGGTGGATTGTCTCCAAGAAGGATTGCTTATGGGTGAGTTGGATACATGATAAATATTTGAAAAATGATTCTATTTGGACAATGAGGACGCCATTTGATTGCTTGTGGGCGAGGAAGAAAATCATGAAGCTTCGTACATGGATGGAGCAGTATGTTATTAGCTTGATTGGAGATGGAAATAGAACTTGGTTATGGCTTGATAGATGGCATCCAAAAGGGGTTTTTACAAAGTATTATGGGGAGCAGATTACTCATGATTCGGGGCTTATTAGATGGTGTTTGGTCTCGACGATCTTACATCAGGGAGAATAGTGCAACTGTCCTTTAAATGCTTCATCATTGGTGGAGGCTTAGGGATCTTTATAGTTGTTAAAAAGACTTCCTCATGATGAACATGATAATGTGATTTGGGTAAGGAATTCTTCTAGTGAGTTTACTTCTAAGTTTCCTTGGAGTTCGTTTCGAAATACTGCCTCGGTCTTTTTCTGGCATGAAGTCATATGATTTGCTTTAAATATTCCTAAACATAGTTTTGTTGCTTGACGAGTCATGACACAGAGATGACTTACTTAGCAGATTATGTAGATTGAAAATACTTCAAACTTTTGAGTGTGTTTTCTGTTGGAATAATATAGAAACACTTGATCATCTATTTTTCTAGTGTGATTATGCAAATTCATATGGATGGTGCTTGTTCGATCTTTGACCCCTCATCAGAGGAGAATCTGTACTGCTATCTTGGAGTGTAAGTGAATTACAAGATATTTCAAAGGGAAGAATATTGTGTCTCATATAACTCGTCTTTGCTTTAATGCTTGCCTATATCATGTTTAGAGAGAGAGAGGAACACCAGGAGATTTGAAAATAAAAGCAAACCGAAAGAGATGATTCTCTAAAGCATCATCTCTAATGTTAAGGTGAGGATTCACAATGTGAAGGCAAAAGGGGAGGATAATCCCACTCATAAGTTTGTTGCTACAAAGTGAGACTTAGTAGTGGGAGTAATGATTGCTGAGTCAAGAACCTGTGTTTGGCCATTTCCAAAACATGGAATGTGGGCACTTTCCTATGATGGTGCACTCTCAAATAGTCATTCTACTTATGGGGGTTTACTACAAGATAATGAAGGGTGCGCTGTTTTTGCATATACAGGAGTGATGGAAATAAAGAACATTATTTAACTAGAGTTGTTTGGTATGGTGAGGGGTATCTGCTTAGCATTTCAGTTTGGGTACAACAGACTACATATCATGATGGACTCTAAAGTGGGAGCAGACATTATATCTTCATAGTGCCATGGCCCGTGGATCCCTATGTGTTCAAGCTAAAAGATCACAAAGTTGCTATCTGATCTTGTGGACTATGAAATAAGTCACATTTGGAGGGAAGCAAATCAACCAACAAATATTTTAGCTTCATTGGCAGTTGGAACAAATAAGCGAATATTGTATCCCACGGATTTCCCTTTAATTATGAAAATGCAATCTTCAAGGATGCAAACCAATGTATATACACTAGATTGTAATCTTTTTTTTTCGTGATCAATACAATTATTTATTTACCTAAAAAGATCAAGAATTCGAGTGGACATCCTATTTATAAGATAGATAGCAGTTTGAAGAGCGTCTATCCAAAAAACCCGCGGAACATGCATGGTAAACAACAAAGCACGAGTAATCTCTAACAGATGATGATTCTTCCTTTCAACAATGCCATTCTTTTCAGGATTCCCTAGACAGGGTTTGATGAAGAATGTCATGCTGAGAGAAATATGAGGAAAAATGATAAACATATATTCACCTCCATTATTAGAACAAAAAATATGGATCTTCAAATCAAACTGAGTATCAACCATCTTATAAAACTATTGAAAAGTATAAAACACCTCTGTTTATCATGCAACAAATAAAATCAAGTAGAATGAGTAAAGTCATCTACAAATGTAACAAAATAAAGTAACAAGGGCAGGACCCCACACATTAGAATGAACAATAGAAAAAATGAGAGGTACTCATACTCGTACTTGGAGGATTAGAAGATCTATAATGTTTTACGAACTTACAAGTTTTACAATGAAAAGAAGACATAAAAACAAAACTACATAAACTGGAAAATAGTTTTTATAAATTAAGAGGGGTGGCTAAGCCTAAAGTGCCACTACATAAGCTTAGATAAAGAAGATGAAGAAGATGTTTGCTACACCGGGGAGGCAAAATGAGAGGTCGCATCATGAAGGTACAGTCCCTGCTCTTCATGGCCTCTACCTATAGTCTTCCTTGTTACCAAGTCCTGAAAAACACAACAAAAAGGAAATGAAGTGATACTACAGTTCATAGACTTGGTGAGATGACTAACAAAAACAATGCTAAGTTGAAAATTAGGAACATGAAAAACAGAAGAAATAGATAAAGAAGTAATAGGAATAAATCCAGTGCTAACAAAAGAAGACATGAAACCATTGTTAGTGGGAACCGTGTCTTAACCAAAACTAATAGTATAAGTGGAGAAAAAGGAATGCATAGCAGTTATATGGTGAGAGGCACCTGAATCAATAATCCATGAGGTACTAGAGGTGGGATAGGAAGCACAAAAAAAGAGTTAGGTATACCTATAGCCGCAATAGAGGATATAGGGGCACCGCCATAGGAAGGATCCATCTGAGCCATACAATAATGAAGAAAGGCTAACTCCTCGCGAATAGAGACCAGTTGTCCGTTAGAAACAATTGGGGACTCAAGTAGTGTAGAAGAGGTGGCAGGAGGAGCAACATTAGATGGGGTAGTAGCATAGGTAGTCGAATGGCCACTAATAAAAGAATGAGATGTGTTGCCATAGCCTCTAGAATAAGAACCTTGTTGGGGAGGATAAGAAGTCGTCTCTTGAGGATAACCGTGAAGGTCTCAATAGGTGGCCTGAGTGTGACGGGCATGATCATTAGATACCGAACTCTGTCGGCTAATACCTCTACCACCATGAGAACTAGAGCTACCTATACTACCATGCTAAGAAGTAGAAACCAAAGCAAAGCACTCGACCACAGGAGGTGAGAGCATAGCATGATGACGACGTTTTTCCTAGTGGAGAAAGGCATAAACCTTATATAAGGATAGAAAACACGGCTCGGCGATTGACTCAAAAGATGTGCACAAACCTATTTATACCTAGGATTGAGACTAGCCAGGAGCTTGAACACATGTTGCAGATAATACCAGAAAGAAACAACATTAGTAGGATTTGTGATGGAACAAATGTGATATAAGTCAATCTCCTCCTAAAGACTAAGTATGGCATTGTAATATGCCGAGATTGACGGCTCCCCCTATTGCAACTGCCAAACCTGCTGGTGGAGCTCATAAACAAGACCAATACGACCCTCCTCAGAGTAGGTATGATTAAGAGAGTACCAAATGTGCTTAGTTATAGAGAGAAATAAGCATTTCTTGGTGATAGGTGGTTCCATCGAATGAATCAGCCATGACATAACCAAGGAATCCTTAGCTTCCCACGCCTTAGTTTCCCTGTAATATATCCTCACTTTTTGTGACCCCGAATGGTGAGCTTCTTAGACTGAGACTAAGTGAGAAAGTTGGTACCATCCAACTTAACAGTAGTAATGGAAGCACTATATGTCTCCATGGGGATGCTCCCAGAAACACCACTAATAGCCCGAATGGAAGAGGATTCTCCGACATCTGACATGATAGTCTGGCACAAAGGCAGAAATAAAACCACAAACAACATGGCACACACCAAACAACCGAAGAGAATACCCACCAACAATGCTACAACCACATGGAAACTAAATACGAACATACAACATCAAACAACTCAAACATACACAACTTAGACAACAAGGGCATTAAGCAACCAAACAACCATGCAAGAATTACATAAAAAGGCCAATAAAGCAAGAACAAGCCATAGAGGAAGAAACTAGAAACTAGAATGCATAAAGGTTGGCTACAACTTAGAGGCATGAGAAACCCTCAGAACAACAGCCATAGAGGAAGATAGGTCTTGTCATATGCCAAAACCGAGGGAAAACAACCACAGAGGCTGAAATAAAGAAACCAAAATTACAAGCCTTAGTAGAAGAGGCTGACGAACAAACAAAGGGGAAAACAAGGGCTGGTGGCAAACATAATGGATAAAAAATCTCAACAAAACTTCAATAAATGTCTAAATCAAGCTAAACCACTAGTAAATGACCACACAGATATGAAGGAACTAAAACGAACAAGATTAAGTAGCAAACAACTTCACGGAACCATAAATCGAAGCAGGGATTTCAATTTTGAGAAAAATCTCAAAAAATACAAAATATGCATAAAAAATACAAGATCCTTTCAAATCAAACAGGGAATAACACCATAAATCAGAGAAAATCATCATGAGAACTTGACATTGACCTACCAAGTTTGTACGGATGATGTCGCCATCTGTACAGCCTGCTGATGTTAGCAGCAGAGATGCAGTTGCCAGAGATGTGGTCCTTGGCCCTGGAACTTGATGAAGGCTCTGATACCAAGTGGATTCTTTGATTAGGTTGTGGAAGTGCTTTAGGGTTTGTAAATAGGAAAGGAGAAGAAGAAGAAGAAGAGTAGAGTAAGGAGGGGAAAATGTGTGGAGAGATGTAGTTCTCTCTCCTACGTATGGTATATTATTAAGGAATACTTGAGATATTACATTGGGTATTTACAAGTATGCCACTCATATACAATATACCTAAATACCCTTACATTTTATACCTAAATACAACCCAAATACACCAACATTGTCCTTAGAAAATTTGGGCTAAAAGTTCGTTAGATATTACCACTCAAAATAAATAAAAACCTAAAAACAAAAACTCTTAAGTGGATCCTGCTTGATCATCCATAGTCATCTAGCTTCTTGGTGATCCTATATGCTCTCACATCAAATAATGTCACATGTTATGACATGGTGTGTGTCAACATCTGTGCATATGCATGTGTAGTAGTATGTGTTGCTTGTCCTTGTCATAGTGGACACTATCTGAGTCTTGAACTTGTGAATATACCTTTTTATTAGAAGTCATGACCTCTCCTAATAGTAATAGATTTCCTAGAATAGGAGAAATGTAAGAGTGTGACTCAGGGTAGAATACAATGACAATCTAGGAGGATGGATCACTAAATAAAGAAATAAATAAAAGATATTAGGACAGCTCACCAAAAGAAAGAAATAAAGAAAGATGTTAGGACGGAGCAACAAAAGAAAGAAATAAAAAAAGATTTAGGGGAGAAATGCTACAAAGTTCACTGTCACAATCTTGTGGAAGATTGTAGCAAGAAAGAAGGCAAAGAAAGAAGAGAACAAAGAGGAAGAAGAAAGAAGAAGAAGTCGTACGAGAGAGAGAGAGTTAGGTATTTCCCTTCCATACGATCCCTTTTATTATATAAAGAATTTTATAGAAATACCCTCTTGTATGAGAGTATAAATACAGATATACCACTAGCACATAAAAATAAAGACCAATACAAAAATACCCCTTATTGTAATATTTCAACACTCCCCCTCAAGCTGGAGTATAAATGTCATACATACCTAGCTTGCCAATAATCTCATGTAGCCGCACTTTAGTTACCCCTTTGGTTTGGACATCAGCCAATTGTTGTACAGTAGTTATAAAAGGAATACAAATCAGTCCCGATAACTTCTCTTGGATGAAATATCTATCCACTTCAATGTGTTTAGTATGATTGTGCTATATTGGATTATGAGATATACTGATAACTGCCTTGTTATCATAGTATAAACACATGAATTTTGATGACAAACCTAATCTTCTGGTGTAAGGTTTTCAACCACAACACCTCACATACTTCATGAGCCATAGATCTATATTCTGCCTCGGCACTGGATCTAGCCATAACTGATTGCTTCTTACTCCATGTCGCAAGATTACCACCCATAAAAGTGCAATACCTCGATGTGGATCTGCGATCTATAATTGAACTTTCCCAATCCACATCAGTATAAACTTTAACTCTCATATGACCATGATTTGAAAATATCAAGCCTCTTTCTGGAGCTGATTTTAATTATCTCAAGATTCTATGTATAGCTTCAAGGTGAGGAGTCCTTGGAGCATGCATAAATTGGCTAACTACACCAACCGCAAAGGCTATATTAGGTCTTGTGAGAGAAAGATATATGAGCTGCTCTACAAGACGTTGATACCATCCAACATCAATAAGTGGTCTTTTATCCTGGTCATTCAACCCATGGTTCACTTCAATTGGATTCTCTGTAAGTCTTGTCTGATGCAGCCCAATGGAGATGATTCCAAAGTTGATGTAGAATGATAACCAAGAATCTCAATCAAACCCAAAATATGTAGCAGAAACAAGAATAAGGTTAAAGAAGCAAAAATTAAACTTTAAGTACTCAAAATTTAATGAAACTAGAAGAAGAAACTTGATTAGAGGGGTTTAGAAGAATTGAAACAAGAAAAGACAGAAAAGAGAAGAAAGATTCCTAAAAGGGAAATTCTGTAAATTCTAGGCAGAAACCCAAAAGTATCAAAATACCTCTGGTCGTGCGTAGGAAAATTCTGAAATTTAACAAGGTGATTCTTACTATATGAGGAGTATGTATACCAAGTTTAGGTTATTTCGAAATTATATAAAAACTTAGATTGCGCATACTTGATTCAAGAAACCAAAAAAATGGACAATAATAGAGAACAAGAGAGAAAAAGAAGAAAGTAGGAGAAGAAGAAGAAAAAGGAAAAGAAGAAGAAAGATAGAAGATAAAAATAGTACTTGGTGTGGGTGATCACCTACCTCACAAGCACTTGGACATCACCATGTGTGGGTCCCACCTTGCCTCCCATGTCCTCATAATCGCCCCTAATAGTTCAGTCTCAGTCAACAAATCTAATATGAATTTTCTTTGGGAAAGAATACCTTTTCTTGAACGAGCAACTTCAATGCTCTAGAAATTCCTCAATGCTCCTAGGTCATTCACCTCTAACTCACTAATAAGATGAGATTTCAATTACTGTACCCCTGCTAAATCATCCCCAGTAATCACAATGTCAACCATATAGACAATCACTGCAGTAGTCCCCTTTTATGTATGCTTTACAAATAAAGTATGATCTGCTTGAGATTGTCTATATCCCACATTCTTTAGATTGCCATTAAACCTCTTGAACCAGGCACACGGAGACTGTTTGAGTCCATACAATGCTTTCTTTAATTTGCACACCTTACCGTCGTTGCCTGGAATTTTAAAGCCTAGAGTCACCATGTAAAAATGCATTTTTTACATCCAATTGCTAGAGAGGCTAGCCTCTATTAACTACAATAGATAGTAAGACTCTAATGGAGTTCATCTTCGCCATTGGTGTAAAGTTTTCCTGGTACTCAATGCTGTATGTATGATTATACCCTTTTGCAACCAGTTTTGCTTTGTATTTTTCAATTGATTCATCTGCCTTATAGTTGATAGTATAGACCCACTTACACCCTACAAGTTGCTTTATTGTTAGAAGGTCTACAAGTTTCTATGTCCCATGTTTTTCCAAGACTGTCAATTCTTCACACATGGAATCCCTCTCCATTGTGATTGGAAAATAACCTCTTTTAGACTTAAAAGGAACACTTATAGAAGACACTGAATTAAGAAAAAAGGTATAAGAAGGTATGGATCATTTGAACATTGATAAGAAACAAAATTAGAAATATGATAATTTGTACAAGAACACTTTCCTTTACGAATGGCAATGGGGAGACTATCATCAGGCTCAGAATATGAAGGAACATTACCTAAATCCAATGAAGTGAGTGGAGGTGGAAGGTTGATTGTGCCCTTTCTCCTTGTATACACTTGTAGATCATTCCCATTACCTGACGAAATATTAAAATAGATGGATGAACTGAAGTGGGTAGAGGTAAAAACGAAAGGAGACACAATGATGATGATGATGACCTCTCTTCACCAACACATTCCCCTTGAAGAGAGGAAGATGAAGAAGAAAAAAGAAAAGAATTGACTCAAAGAATGTAACATTCATAGTAACAAATTTTTTTTCTTCAGAAGTTGGGTGATAACACTTATATCCCTTTTATGACGAGGGATATTTAAGAAAAGCACACTTTAGAGTTTGAGGATCCAATTTTATTCTATCACTTTGTTGGGTGTGAATAAAGCATATACACCCAAAGATTTTGGGAGAAACTAGAAATAGAGGATGATTTGGATAGTGGACAGTAATGGGAGATTTGAAATTGAGAACTCTGGAAGGCATTTGATTAATAAGGTAAGATGTAGTAAGTAGGGCCTTAAACCAAAAGGTTTTAAGAACATTCATGCTGAAAAGAAGGGCCCTTGTAACTTCCAAGAGATGCCTATTCTTTCGTTCAGCTAATTCATATTATTAGGGAGTGACTATGTAAAAAGTCTGGTGATCAATACCATAGTTTTTGAAACTAGAAGATAAATACTCTCCCTTATTAGAACGTTGCACTTTAATGGATGCCTCAAATTGATTCTGAACCATTTTTTGAAAGTTTTGAAAGTATAACCAACATCCCCTTTTGTTTTCATTAGATACACCCAAGTATAATGGGAGTTGTCATCCATAAAGGTAACAAAATAACGAAATCCAAATAATGAAGTAGTGGGTGATGGCCACCAAACATCATAATGGACTATAGAAAAAGGAACAAAACTTTTATGATTACTCAAAGGATAAGAATTCTGAACATGCTTAGACAATTGACACACTTTACAATTAATATCTAATGACGAGCTAGAAGAAAACAAACTAGGAAAATAAAAACTTTAGAAGAAAAGGACATGTGACCCATGTGGTTATGCCATTGCATTAACCGATCTTTATAGGAGCTATGTCGGCATCAAGGAGATAAAGTCCATCAGCTACACGAACCCCCCTCCCGATCGTTTGCTTTGAAGCCAGGTCTTGAAAAACACAATCTGAAGGGAAAAAAGTAACAAAACAATTTAAATCACGAGTAATTCAACTAAGGGTGTGTTTGAGTTTAGAGATTTGGAAGAGTGGAAATGGAATTAGGGTACTCAAATCCATTTCCGTTGTTTGGGATCAATTTTAAAACATGGAAATGGATTTAGGTCAAACCCCCAAGAAATTAGAATGAAGAATTGAAGCCCCAAATCAGTGGAATTGAAATAACTACCCAAAGGCTATTATTTCTAATTCCTTCTTATAAAATAGCATGTGACCAAAATACCTTCATTGATGCTTTAAATCTATTCAAATGACTAAATTTCCCTCCTCCCTCAAGCGACTGTGAGGAGTTTTATAAGACAAAATACCCAAAATGCCTTATGTTATTTTATTAATTGACCAAAATACCCCTGAATGGAAAATCTAGCTCATGTTAGCTATGATTTAGGTCTATTCAATGATTAAAATGCCTTCCTCCCTCAAGCAATTGTGATGAGTTTTTTTGGTACACAAAATATCCAAACTGCCCTCTATTATTTTATTAACTGACCAAAATACCCCTAAATGGAAAATCTAGCTCATGTTAGTTATGCTTTAGGTTTATTCAAATGATTAAAATGCCCTCCTCCCTCATGCAACTATGAGGATTTGTTTAGCACACAAAGTACCCAAAATGCCCTTTGTTACCTT
>JAOXJP010227773.1:0-11243 GCA_025762735.1 Platanus orientalis | reverse complement strand
ACAAATTCATGTGATGATTGAATATTAATTAAATTATTAATTAATCATGCCTATATTTTATGTGAATGGCTTTGTCAGGACACATTTCTAACACATACATCTCTCTCTCTATACACACACACACACACATGAATATTGATATTTAACTAGATCAGATTTATGTAAATCCATATTTGGTTCATTTATAATCAAATATTTAAAATAATAAAAAGTGAATATTTAATCAAATAGGATATACATGAGTTCATATTCGCTTTACGCAGATATGAATATGAGCTGAATATGGATAATAATCGGATATTTGCACCCCTCCTGCATTGGTTAGCCTAAAATTCAACCATAAAAAACTAACCATCACCTAAAGGGCATCTTCTCATCGAAAATTAAGGTGAAGAAACCAAGTCCTAGTAGTATCATTTGTCAATTAACTAACTCCAAACCATTCCAAATCCCTCAGAAGGAAACTCTTGAATGGTTGAATTCTTATCGTGATTAAATAATACCCATTTCCAATCCTAGAAAGTAAACTTGTTTATCTAAGCTCAGGTTGGAATACTAACCCATTTGATAAATGAAAGGCCCAATTCACATTTCTCAACCCAAACACAACTAGATCTGACCCAACTTGGTTATCATTGATCTACTCGAATAACCAGCGGGTTACCCGCTTTGCAACAATTGGATCTTTAATAAATGGGTTATGAGCATTTGCTAACCAAAACCCAAAACCATCAAATAACCCACTGGACAAATCTATTGTTTTGGAGGATTTTTACCCAGGAAGGAGACCCTCCATTCTCTGTGATGACAAAAGTGTCTTTAAGCTGACACATATTGTCTTTAGGGTTAAAAAAGTGTTCAAGTGTTAAAATAGAGACACCAAATTCAAAAATACTTCATGTGTCAATCAATTGCATGCCTTTATAAGCCTGTGTCAACATAGACAAACATTCTCCTCCTCAAAACCCAAAAACCCACTACATAGTTTTTCCTTTGGAAATCATTGAAATGTCTATATGGGACCGATCTCTTAAATGGATCCCACACCCCAGTGGAATCTCTTGAATGAATGAATGACACTTCTTTGATAACCTATCAAAGAGAGAGTACTCACTTTTTTTATAGGTATAACTGAGATAAAGAGGGAGTACTTTCCCAATTTGATTAGAGAATGTATCAAAGGGACACCGAAATCGAATTGAATCTCCAAAGACAAAGAAGAGGAAATGGAGAAGGTAATGTTTTTTGAAGTTTCTTTTGTTTTGTTCGTGTTTTAGTCTTGTGTGTTCATAATAACTTCATACTGAAAGAACAAAATTGTTTCACAAATTAGGGGTTTGTTTTCTGAGCCACCAATTATTTTTCCACTCTTAATTAAGACAAAGTTAGGGTTTGTTTTCCCACATCTGGATCCACTAAGACGTCCCTCTTAAGCATTGATTATTTTCTAAAAGAGGGGGAAAAAGTTTCTCGAATTTATCATTGTAAAAATAGAAATTGAAAAACATAAAATAAAATTCCATTCAAGTTCCATGGTTTCCTATTAGGGGTTCAATTGAATGTTTTAAATCATTTCTTGATTTTTTTTTTGAAAGGTAAGGATCAAATTTATTAATAAAAGAAACAAAAGGAAATTTGGGAGATATATCACCGTGGCAGTGATATCAAGCTAAAGCAAAAACAAAAGACATCCAAGACCCATTACAATATCTCATACCATATGACTTCCCATTCCCCATCATCAAAACATTCCCAAACCGATGCCCTCTCAAATAACAACTTATAGATATGTATAACCATCTCTTCCATGCTATGGGACTTATTCTTAAATATTCTACTGTTCCTTTCTTTCCATAATCCCCAACAAATGACCCCTGACAATGCACGCTAGATGGACAATGAAAGTCTCCCAAGACCCCAAATCTTTCAACCCGATATCAGTTCAATAAAGAGCCTTGGAAGCACCTAGGAAATTTGGAGATGAGATAGAAAAAAATCTCACACCCTTTTTGCCACAGAACAATGGATGAAAAGATGATTAACTGAATCCTCTTCAACCTTGCATAGAATGCATCTATTGATCAAATGTCATCCTCTACTCTATAGATGATTTAGTGTTAGAATTTTATCCAAGAAACTATTCCATATAAAGAAGGATACCTTTGAAGGAATGTTCGGGTTTCAAATACCTTTATAGGGAATGCACAATAATGGATCCTTAATTATTCTAGGTAAAAAGATTTAGAGGAGAACCGACCTTTCTGATTTAGTTTCCAAATCCAACCATCCTGACTTCCAAATTAGGATTATGACTACCCAATACTTCTAATAGTCTAATCATCTCATTCTCCTCCCAATCATTAGGATCCCTCATCAAACTAGGAATCCAACAACTTCTATTAAAATCAAAGCATTGTGCCACCGAGTGTTGTGAATCCCTAGCCAATCGATAAATATTTGGAAATGACTCCTTCAATGAGCACTCCCCTATCCATAGGTTAGACCAAAATCTAATGTTGTCCCCCGAACCAAGTTAAAACCTAATATGCTTCCAAAACTCTTCTTTCCCAGCCATTATGGATTTCCAAATACCACATCCATGTCTCACCCTCACCTTACTAGATTCCCATGCCGATTCCTCAGCAAAGCTTGCCACCACCACTCTACACCATAAACTATCTCTTTCTATACCAAATCGCCATAACCACTTTGCCAACAGAACCCTATTATGCATCTTGATCCTCCTAATGCCTAGACTCGCTTTGTCTAATGGTTGACAACAGGTATTCTAATCCACCAAATGGTATCTATGATGATCCAGATCATCATCCCAAATAAATCACTTAAAATAATTGGGTATAGCTGTTAGGGTTGCCTTTACCAATGTCAATCTGCCCCCTTTGGATAACAGCGGGATTTTCCAAGTATCTAATCTTCTTGAAATTCTTTCAATCACCGGATCCCAAATTGATTTTGCTTTAAAACTTGCTCTTAGAGGAAGACCCAAATAGGTTGAGGGGAGTAAACCAATTTTGCAACCCAAAATCTAAGCTAGACTCTCAATGTCATAGGTCCCACTTACCTGATATATTTCACTCTTGGCCAAGTTTATTTTAAGGCTAGAAACTGCCTCAAAACAACCCAAAATACATCTTAGATTACCCACTTGACTTACCTCTGATTCACAAAATATCATCGTATCATACACAAACTAGAGATGAGAAATAGTCATCCATTCTTCCCTTCCTAGCTTAAACCCCGATATAAAACCCATTTTATCCCTTTTAATCATATGACTCAACACCTTTGATACTATTATAAATAAAATGGTGACAAGGGGTCCCCTTGTCGCAATCCTCTTGATCCTCCAAAAAATCCTTTCGGATATCTATTGATTAATATTGAGAAAGAAGATGAGTAAAGACAAAATGAAATCCAACTTCCCCATTTAGCCGCAAAGCTTATTTTATTTAACAATAGTCAAGAAATCTCTAATTAACATGATCATAGGCATTTTCTAAATCCAATTTACAAATCACCCCCCTTTTTTTGGATACCCATCTATCTTTAATACATTCATTAGTAATCAAAACACCATCAAGGATTTGTCTACCTTCAATAAATGCCCATTGTGGAGGTGAAATAATCCCTTTCATAATTATTTTCAACTGGCTTGCCAATAGCTTAGAAATGATCTTATAGGTACTACTTAAGAGGCTAATTGGTCGAAAATCCTTCAATTCCCCTACCCTCTTCTTTTTGGGAATAAGTGTGATAAACGAGTTATTGAGATGATCATATAACTCCTCTGAATAATAGAATTCATCAATAACTTTCATCAGATCCACTTTTATAATGTCCCAACATTTTTGAAAAATGGAAATGGAAAATCCATCTGGGCCAGGAGCCTTATCTCCTTTCATTTCCATAATAAACTTATACACTTCCTCTTCCAAGAAAGGTCTCTCCACCCAGCTCTTCTCCACCCCTGATATTCTATCAAATTCCAAGTCATCAAGTTAAGGCCTACTCGGGACATTTTCTTTAAAAAGATCCTTATAATACATCTCCACCTCCTTACAAATCACCTCCTAATCCTGAACCCATTCTCCATGTAACTAAATCCTTTGAATATCATTGTTACTCTTGTGTTGGGTTGCTATTTTATGAAAGAATTTCGTATTTTTGTCTCCCTCTTTCAACCAATGAATTCTAAATCTTTGTCGCCAAAAAATTTCCTCTTTAACTGCCAACATTTGAAACTCCTTTCGAAGCATCTCTCTTTTGCTTCTTTCATCCCTTGACAAATTTTGAGATTCTTCTAACAAATCCAATCTATTAACAAATCCAATCCATTGAAATTTTACTCCACACTTTCAATCTAAATTTTAGTTTTTTAAGCTTTAAAGCAAAAATCCGGTTGACGTTACTCGAATACGATGATTGGTTCTAGACCATCTCCACTAAGACCCTAAAATCGGGCTCTAAGAACTAGGCTTCCTTAAATTTGAATGGATATGGCCCATTCTGTCTCCTCCCCCTCTCAAGAATGATAGGCATATGATCCAAAATGGATCTAGCAATTGTGCTCTAGACCCTCCCCGGAAAGAGATTCTCCCATTCATTGTAGAATAAGAATCTATTCAATCTACTTAGAGAGGGATTCTCTCTAAAATTCGACCAAGTATACTTTTCCCCTTTTAGAGGACAATCTATCAACTTCCACTTATCAATAAAATTCCAAAATTTGACCATACAATTATCCCTCGAACTATCATCCTTTCTTTCATGTGCAAACCTCACTAAATTGAAGTCACCACCAATACACCATGGCAGGTCCCATCTAGCCTTTATATCATCCATTTCTCTAAGAAAATCGTCAATCTCCCCCCTTAGAATCGGACCATAAACTCCTGAGAACACCCATTCCTCCTCCCATCTACCATTTTACATCTAATCAAAATTGAAAAAGCCTTCACCTCATATTCCAACATTGCAATTCTATCCTCATTCCAAATCATTAAAATACCACCCAAAACCCCTCTTAAAGGAAGAACTACCTAAAGCTTTGATTCTCGACCCCAAATCTCTTTTACAATAGCCCCCGATATCTGTTCCATTTTGGTTTTTTGTATCACCAATATATCCGGATGCATCACTCCAAAAACTTTACGAATGGTAATTCATTTATCCCTATTACCTAATCCTCTAACATTCCAAGATAACATTGTAGGGTCCATAATTTGCTTGATCAATATCCCCTTGCCCCTCTTCACACTTCCTTGTCCTCACTCTCATCTTTCTTGTCATAGTTAATGCTATTTTCTAATTTTTTCAACTCCTTTAACATACGTTTCTCCCCAACTGATTTGATTCCATTCTTCCCCTTGCAATCTTTCCAACGTTCAATATTTTTTAATAATTCAATAATTTCCTCTTCAAAGCCTTCATAGGACATACCCAAGAATGGTCCAAACTCTATCATTTTATGGAGAACCCATTCCGATAGCATCTCGTCATCTCTCCGCATCACCCCCTTGATTAATAAATGGTCTGGGTTCCTCCTAACTGTCTAGGAGTTGTAAAATCCTCCACACACTCCAATTCCTTTACAATCTTCTCCCCTTCTTCAGAAGAATTCTCACCAAACACCCCAACACTCCCACCTATTCTCATTGTATTCTCTACCACAACCAATGGTTCCACTGCTAGTACATCTACCTCCAACCTCCTCTGGTTATTCCACACCTTTAACTTGTAAGATTTCTCCATAATGGTATCTGACCTTTCTGTTGTAGATGTCACGAAGAAGAATCAATATAGTCATCGATTACCCAACGTCTTGGCAAGATAAGTAGTTAAGAAGCATTTCCCTTTTTCTCCTTCAAATTCCCTAAAGTACTTCCTACAGTTCTTCCAGTTTCCTCTCCGAGTTGGTCTTTTTGGACTTTAGGGAGCACATCTCTTACCATCGACTGATGCACCATAAAAGATACATTATAAGGTGTATCCTTAGTAGTAGAATTGGCATCCCCCTATCCTACAACAAATTTGAATGTCCTTCAAAGGGCTCCTCATCACGCGAGCACCTCCTGGTCTCCCTTGCTCCAATAGTCATGTCAAAAGCCCGCTCAGGTTGAAGTTGAGAGCCCGTGTCGACCAAAGCTTGTAATTGACCGACGGTATTTTCTTTCCCTACTCCCCCCTTCTCAGTCAAATCTACAACCCAAGAGCATGCTGAATCCATTGAATCAATATGGGATACCAATTTCTAATCGTTACCTATTCCATTTACTTCCGTCTCGAACGTATGGGCTGATGATAATTTCTTGATCACAGGCAAAACTGGATTATCCTCTCTCCCATTCACATCCACCATCTGATCGGCTTCTCCATCCACAGTCGAAGCCCCAACCATCCTGTTCATCGTAGATCCATCCCCCACCCCCGCATTATCTGAGATCTCATTGGAGCTCTCTATGTCAACAAGCAATGGGCTAGTCATCAACTTTCCTCCATGATGAGAGATCAATTGGCCATCTTCTTCTATGGAGTGAATCTTCGTATTCCTCAACCTTTGTTCCTCCGATATAAGATTGATTGAATCTTCCTTCGATAGTTTTGCTTTAGGGCACCAGTTAGATGATCCGGGTTTATCCAAGTCAACCATCATTGGTTGACCCAAATGTTGAACCATTGATGAACCAGCTGGTTGAGTTCGTAGGGGTGTAATGACATTTGATACAGTAGGTCTCCAGCATGTACCATCCGTTATCACTGCTCTATTGCACCTACTCTCAAGGGTTTGAAAAGGGAATTCCTTAGAGCATTCACATCCAGTTATTTAAATAGCTTTTTCGCTAAAGTAGCGAGTGAAAAACATGAAATTAACAAAAAATAAACCTACATCCGGATATGTGTTTTAGCTAAAAATATACATATTGTTATAATCATTAGCTACTAAGTGACTATAGCATTAGGTATAATGTTAAAACTATATTTTTTTATTTTTTTTTATTTGACAATCAGTAACATATCTATAAATTATCAATTAACAAATAATATTTTAATAGATTGTTTTCAAAAGTTATCTAAATTTGACAATGGAATGTATGATTAAAGTAAAAAAGTTATCAAAAATAGAAAAAGCTATAGATAATATGCGTAACCGGACGTGAATGCTCTTATAAACTTTAGAAAGAGCAAAATACGGCCTATACAATGTAGCATCTCTTTTATGCCCCCACCGACTTTCATTGTGATGTCTAATTTCGGTCTTTTGCCTCCTTTGCGTCCCATACAGCCTATTTGGTGTGGTTCAAATGTATGATGTTTTATCCAAAAAAAAAAAAAAAAGCTTGATGCGTCTTCCTCACGCCATCGACTCCCATCACTTTTGGTATAATTTTTCCCCTTTCTGAATCTGATCCCCCAATCTGATCCCTTTTCGGCAATGCCTTCTCACACGCCACCGCCAGCCGCTGTACCAACTCGATGGAAGAGGCAGACTGATTGACAGGGTTTTTGACTTTCAAATCGTCGGACCAGGCGGGAGAAAAAGTCCTCACCATCTCCGGCGGAACCTCCGGCAGTCCATCCCGCCCCATACTTGTCGCGCCATGCACTTGATTCTCCGGTAGATCTTCTTCATTTTCAATTGATATTGTGATTGGAAAGAATTTTCCATTATCAATTAACGAAATAAGTTGTGGGATTGACCGTAGGTCACCGGCAGAAATCTCAAGTCTCACTCATCGCAGTTCATCGCAATTCAATGTTTTCTTGATTTTTGTTCCCAGTTTTCTGATTTAGTGTTTTTTCCTACTTTCTGTAGAAATTATTATTTTTGTTCAGGTTGTCAACTGAAAGATCAAAAGTGAAGAAAGTGAATGTTTTAAATGAAAGAAACAAGAAAGTTAAAACATAGTAAAGAGGAATGCTGAGTCAATCTAACAAACACTTCAGTAAACATTGAATTCTTTATTGAGGAAATGGTTTATATTTAACATGGGAGCTCAGTGAGAGTAGATTCAAAAAACAAAAACAATGGGGGATCTGGTGATTCAATATGAGGGATGAAGTGAGTTGATTGGTTTACATGTAAAATTTGAGCTGCTTGATGTAGCCCTTGTGCTTGTGAGTGGTTCCATGGGACATCCATACCCTACTTAGGCTCCTTCTGATGTCTTCCATATAATGAAATCAAAGTCTATGACACTGTGATTCATAGAATGCCACCATTGTCCCTTCCATTCATCTATATCCATAATCCACTTTGTTTCCAGACAACCTTGTTAAGCTTCAGTTGTGCTATGTAGTAAAACTTGTTAGATCTTTGGTGTTGATGCCACCCCGTTTAGAGTGGTAAACTGTTGTTGATGAGTAAAAAAAAAAAAACCTTCTAGCAGCTTGAATCTTCATATTTTGCCCATTCAGAAAGTTAGCAGATCTGTTTACTTGACCATGCCATATGTTTGATATTCCCCTTCACCTCCATCCATAATCCGTATTCCTTTCTACACTCAAATCTAACCTATACAAGCTAGTTAACTACAATTGGTGTATGGTAAAACTTTTTTGTTCTAATGTTGCCCCATTTACAGTTGTAGCCCCTTTGTTGTGACAAAACTAAGGGGGGAAAACAATAACAGAAAAAAAAAAAGAAAAATAGCCACTTATATAGTGGATCTAATCTTCTATTTTACCCATTCAGAAAAGCATCAGATCCATCTTTCTTGGACTGGTTAGGAATTTAATGTTTTCTATGCTCTTTTATTGTTCAAAATATATGGTTACTCTTTTACTTATATGGTGAGTTGCAATTAAATCTATGAACCTACTGTGATAATGCATGGATATCTAAATAATTGTCAATCATAGAAACTTTTTTATTCCAAAATCAATACGGCTTCAAGCTACTTCATCTGACCATTTAATAATCTGTATGGTAGATAAATGCTTGTACTCATTTTTGGTTTTTATCTCATTTATTTTTCAGGTGCTGTGATGCATAAAGGATCTTAGCATTGGTATTCAGGGCTTCAATGGAAACCACTCCTGTGAGTTTCCCATTTGTTCCTTCACTTCTTTTCATCCCTCTAGTACTAATAACCAGGGTTTGACTGCTATTCATTGTCAAATTGATTCAAAGTTTCTCTGTGTTGGCAAACAAAATGATGTAGAACAACAGTGCACAAAGAGAATAAATAAGAAAGAAAAAAGATGCTATTAGAGAAGAAGAGAAGATAGGAGAGAATAAAAGAGAGAAAGAGAGTAGAATGCTCATCTCTTGTAAGAGGTTGAGAGAAAACTTGGGATATCACACCCACTTTAACACACATGTGCCTTATTTTTTAAATATTCATCTTCAACTGATTTTCATTGATCTAATATGGCCTTTAAATAAACATTACATGGAGAATAAAATAAAATAAAATAAAATCCTAGATTCAAAATCCCCTACCAAAATAAACTTGCCAAATAATAAAAGAATTCTAAAAAAAAAAAAAAAAGGAGTTTTGGTTGGTACAATATTTGGTTCGTTGGCCAAGTTATTGGGCCCCACAAAATCTCAAACAATCTTCTAAAATATTATCCAAAAAACTTTCTAAAAATCCTAAACTTGTTAGTGAAAAACGGGATTACAACTAAAAACCCAAAAAAACTAAACTTACCATGGCATTATTGGCCTTATTACAAAATTACTACAAACTAATGCTTTTAAAATAAGAAAATAACAGAAAAAATAAACTAGTCTACTAGACTTGACAAAAAGGACTATCCATGATCCTCTAGCTTCTTCTTCTTGGCATGGTATGCTCCTACATCATACTCCTCGGGTTTGAAAAAGTTCGACCACGAACTTATTACAGTGGAAGTTTCATATTCAAGGATATATACTTTATTTTGTAGATCTTCAAGTTGTCAGGGTAGCAACATTGAATGTACATTGGAGGAGAACAATACACAATCAACTTGTGGTGCATCTGTTTCATTAGGCTGTAACTTGATGTTTTCTTTGGATTCTTTGTTGGTCTCAACTTGTGATTCGTTTTGAGGATCAATAGATGTTGGTTCATGGTCTTTAGTTGACACCACTTGTTGGGAAACCTCTTCGGATGTTGGCTCATGTTTCTTTGGGAGATTTCGTCTTCAAAGAAGAATCCTCCTTTGGTATAGGTTCTTCCGGACTTGATGACTCCTTTAGAATGGGTTGTTGTGGTAATGTTTTAAGACCATACCATCGACCACAACTAATGAGTTTCAAAAGGCATGTCTTCACATTATAACTTGCATGCCTTTCCCTGATCCATGATCTCCCTAAGATCACTCCATGACAGTCTAATGAAATCTTGCATGTTGCACAATTTTCATATCTTCCCATAGAGAACTCAATGCAATACTCATCATTATATTATCCACAATATGCATGATTTCGCTCATCTTGTTCAATTTCCTCCATCACACTTGAAGATGTTAAGTTCTCTTTACTTTGATCAGTAATTAGAACTCATAAGAGTTTCCTAGATGGAAGGGAAAACTTGGTTTTAACCTCCATCATTCCAAGGACTCAACTAAAGAAAACCACAATTTGAAATGGAAAAGAAAATATCCTTAAAAAGATTTTAGGGCCTTAAGAGAATAATCGAATGATGTCCTTACTCACACTGAGGTCCTTTGGAGAAAACCTTAAAATTTTAGGGTGTTAGAAAATCCTTAAAAATTGGTGGAAAAAGGTTTAGAAGCTATTTAACGATTTTAGGGTATGTCCTAAAATAATTAGAGACATAAAGAGAAGCTTAAGGATGTAAGAGATTATGATACATTCAATTTAGGGTATGTTCTAAAATTATTTAGACACCTAAAATAGACCCTAAATAAATTTTAGGTTTCTTGAAAGAACCCTAAAAAAAATTGATTATGTTATTGAATCAAAGGATCCCAATTAATAGGAATTAATTGGAAAACCTTAAGCTCTGATACCAAATCTGATGTAGAATAACAGTCCACAAGGAGAATAAATAAGATGCTATTAGAGAAAAAGAGAAGATAAGAGAGAATAAGAGAGAGAAAGAGAGTAGAATGCGCACCTCATGTGAGGGGTTGAGAGAAAACTTGGGATACCACACCCACTTCAGCACACATGTCTTCTTTTTCAAATATTCTTCTTCAACTGATTTTCATTGATCTAATATGGCCTTTAAATAGGCATTACATGGAGAATAAAATAAAATAAAATCCTA
>JAOXJP010227772.1:0-11243 GCA_025762735.1 Platanus orientalis | reverse complement strand
GTTTATTCATGTATGATGCACCTAACATACCTAAAATTAAGTTTTTTTCAGTCAAACTTTTTATGAAAAGCATTATAAGAATTTTATGGATTTTTAGGAATTTTTTCAGATTTTTTTGACTTTGAATTGAGATCGGAACGAACGATCCGCCGATCCACCGATCCAATACGCTGATCCGATACGATCCGAATCAGTTTTGGGCATGGACGATCCGTTCCGCCGATCCGAGATTTAAAACCATGTCAATGATTCATACATGGTTGTACATGAACAAATCCTTTTAATAGACCCATTACCCAATATCAATCAGGTTTTCTCTCATGTCTTGCAAGAAGGGTGCCAACGAGAAGTATCTGTTGGAAATACTTCACAATTTCTTGACTCAACCGCTTTTGTGGCCAAGAGTGGACCTAATTCGGATGGCCGTGATAATCAAGATTTACGTTTTCAAAAGAAGGGACAAGTTATACATGATCGACCCACATGTGATCATTGTGGATGGATTGGTCACACAACTCACACCAAATAAAAATATTATAAACTTCATGGTTATCTCCCTGGTCACCGTTTGCATAAAGGAGGAACTCAATCTGCAGCTTATCAAGTGGCCTCTTCAAATGGAGTAATACATCCACCCCCCACCTCAAGTGGGTTTCCATTTACCCAAGAATAATGCAAACAACTTCCTAATTTTCTCAATAACTCTCATTCAATTGCCAATCAAGTAGGTATTTCTCAACAGAGCACCACACTTTCAAGTACTTAGTCTCATTTCAGTTCATCCATTAGTAACTTGAATTTTGGGCACAGGGTCATGGATCACATGGTTTGCTCCATTTCTATATTGTCTTCCATTACTTCAATTGGTAACACAAGTGTTATGTTACCTAATGGATATAATGCACCAGTTTCTCACATTGGAATTGTCTCTTTATCTCCCACCGTAACTTTGCGTAATGTTTCATGTGTTCCCAATTTTAGATTTACTTTAATCTCTATCAGAAAATTAATTCAATAGTGTCATTGTGCCGTAACTTTTCTTTCTTATTGTTGTCTCATACAAGACCCGTCCTTGAAGACGACGATTGGAACGGATAAGGAACTTGGAGGGTTATTCATTTCTAGCCCAATGAACCTATCATAGCAACAGCCGTTCCATATGACTCATGGCATAAAAGGATGGGCCATCCTTCTCGTGGTCGTATGCATATTTTATCTAGTCAAATTTCTGAATTTTCCATTCCAAATAATGTTGAACATTGTGATGTTTATCCATTGGCTAAACAAAGTTGATTACCTTTTCCCACCAGTTCTATTACTACTACATCACCATTTCAATTAATTCATTGTGATATCTAGGGAGGGTATCGACTAGCTTCTTTAAGAAGGCCTCATTATTTTTTAACCATTGTCGATGATTTCTCATGTAACACATGGGTTTACTTGATGCGACATAAATCTAAAACTCATCCTATACTTGGTTCCTTTTATCATCTCATTGAAACCCAATTTGGTCGTCGTATCCAACAGGGTTAGGAAAAACAATGGTCTTGAATTTAATATGAATGGATTTTTTCTTGAGAAGGGCATCATCCATCAACAAAGTTGCGTTTACACTCCTCAACAGAATGGGGTGGTGGAGTGCAAGCATCGGCACCTCTTAGAGCTTGCTCGTGTACTCCTTTTCCAAGCCAAATTACCATCACATTTTTTGGGAGAGTATCCTTACTACAACATAAATTGATCAACTATACTCCTACACCCCTCCTTTAAGGGAAAAGTACTTGTGAAGTTCTTTTTTAGGTAGCGTTTGGATAAACTTATCGGCACTGACTTGTGACTTTTGGGGCTCTAAAAGTCATAAGTTGGTGCATTTGAGTGTTTTGTTAACAATAACATAAGTTTCTTATTAATGAGTCAAAAGTTGAAAGGAGGATGAAAAGTTGATTATTTGAGAAGCAAGGTTCAATGTCTTATCACATAAGTGAATTTCTTATGCGCTAAAATTGACAGGAGGAATGAACATGACATGTGCAAGTCCCAGATGTACCATATAAATTATAAATGGCTTTATCTTTGTAGTTTCATTCTGCATTAGAGCTGAAGAATGCAGTTCAGGAACTTCGGAGCAGTAGGACCATCAATCTGTGTCGGCCCTGTGAACACCAACAACCATCCAGTGAGTCAATTCCCTCTCTCTCTCTCTCTCTCTCTGTTTCTCTTTTGCTCTCTCCATCTTTCTCTCACTATTCCTGTCGGTTTCCACTTCTCTCTCATTCTCTCCTCTCTCTTTTCTCTTTCTTCCAGTCTCTCTGTTTATTTGTCCGTTTTATAGTACCAGCACCACCCTGGTTGCTTGGACCATTCAATTCAACTTCCATCACCAGATCTTCAAGGCTAAACTTGTGTGTGAAAGAAGAATTGCTCTTGTATGTGGTTTCTTGTTCGCAGTTTTTGTAGTGAAAGTGAAGTCTGTATGTTTGTTGAAATTACTAACAGAGTGAGATGTGAAAGGATGAGAAGTGGTGATACGTCAAAAGAGATAGTTGTTCTTGGTTTTATGCTCTGTCTAGGTTTCTTATTTGGATTTATCCAATTTGGAATTACCATATCAAAATGATATTACATTTTGTGCCAAGCTGAGTTAACCCAAGGAACGAGTTAGAGAGCATTTGACTATTATGTTCATCGGTCAATTCATGAGTTTACTCACCATTAAAACGATTCTTCCAAGCAGAACCTTTATTCAACATGCCAGTTTCTATACCAGCTCAATGAGCCTGTAAGTGTATCACAACTGTGTAGCAAGGCTGTCAAACAGTTCAGTTGGCAAGCTCATTTGCTGGGCAATAATTGACCAAACCGTCCTACTGCTCTTATAATATGATTACGAGTGTATTTGTAACCCAACAATGAGACATAGAAAGCCAGAGTTTCAAATGCATGAACAATTTGATCCTAACAATATTTATTAATAAGAGATTGCATAGTTTGGGAGAGGTAGGGGTTTCAAATCTCGTAGACATTAATTTGCAATGGATTGCATTGGTGTCTACCCCTTGCCAGTAGCAGTGGTGCTAGGGTGGCAATGTTTGACATGACCCACAAACTCGACACAAACCCAACACGAAATTAGCGAGCCACATGTCATGTACTAGTTGGTAATGGTGTGATATTTGTCCGTTCAGAGGGGAGATGATTCAAAATCTAATTATACACATAAAATTTATTTTTCATCTTAAATAATATTCTTTATAACAAATTTATTAATTTCATGTGAGCGAATTAGATTTACACTTGTATGTGGTTGCTTGCATCTTCTTAGTATTTTTTAAGTGAAGAGAATGCTACAATAAGATTCAAACTCAAATAGTTAGCCTAATATTTGTTGAGTAGAACTGTCATAAATAACTTTTACGAGTAAAACGAAACACACATATTAACTTCTTTCAATTGAGAAATTACTTATCAAATATGCAAACCAAACATGTGACTCAAAATTAGCTTATTTGACACAAAAATAACTACTTGTTTATAAGTGATTTATTTGTTTCATCTCCTAGAGAAGCGGCTGAACAGCTGCGAGCCGTTAGTTTCCTAGAGAACGTCAGTACCACCGGCAGGTTGTTGATACTTTGGAGAAAACACAGAGGCAACAGAAGCAAAGGCAAGACCGACACAAAACTGATCACAAGTTCCAGGTGGGAGATCGAGTGTGGTTAAAGTTGCCTAAGGAAGAGTAAAAGGGTACCAACCGCAAGCTTAAAAGTTATAAGTTATAAATAAGTTTAAACAAACAAGGCCTTAATCTAAACCCAATTAATCACATTTACATGGTTGGATGTCTTTGTTATGTCACAACCTTGTCACCCAACCATTCCAAGTTTGACCCACGAGCTCAAAAATGTATTTTTCTTAGGTATCCTTATGGGAAAAGGGCTACAGGGTCTTCAACATTCAAACACAAACCTCATTCACTTCTCAGAACATTGTTTATCATAGAAAATATTTTCCCTTTTCCGTACGATGAATCAAATGCTTTCACACCAGTTCTTCTGCTCATACTTCCAAAATTCAATGCTCCACCTATTGGACCAATTGATCAACCCACATCTGAGTCTATCCCATCATCATCATCTATCTCATCACCAACTCCACCTCGACGATCCTGACGTGCTCTTACATATTTACAAGCTCATTATTGTCAGCTACCCGCCAGTTCCTTGTCCAATGCTGTGGCTTCTTCATTGATAGGTCTTTCCTTTAGCACTAATCATCCCATTTATCAATTTTTGTCAAATGATAACTTGTCTCCAAGTCACTAGGATTTTTAGTGTCTGTTTCTTCAAAGTTAAACCCAAAACCTTTAAGTAGGCCATGCATGATCTAAAATGGCATAAAGCTATGGCCATCGAGATTCAAGCATTGAAGGCTAATAATACATGGACTCTCAAGTCTCACCACCTTTCCCTCTCACAAGGAATCCATTGGTTGTAAATGGGTCTTTAAAATCAAATATACATCGGATGGTTTAATTGAATGCACTTGTTGTTGTTAAAGGTTATAACCAACATGAAGGTCTTGACTATCGTGAAACATTTGCACCGGTTGCAAAGCTTGTTACTGTTCGTTGCCTGCTTACCATAGTTACCATATGCAACTGATCTCTTCATCAACTCAACGTCAATAATGTTTTTCTTCATGGCGACTTAAAGGAGGAGGTTTATATTGATCTTCCTCCTAGATTCACTTGACAAGGAGAGCACCGAGTATAAAAGTTGAATAAATCTATATACAGTCTTAAACAGGCTTCTCGACAGTGGTTTTCTAAGCTCTCTCCTACTCTTCTTGATGCTGATTACATTCAATCTAGAGCTGATTACTCACTTTTCACTTGACCCACTGCTATATCATTTACTGATATCTTAGTATATGTGGATGACATTATTCTTGACGACAATGATCTAAAATCAATCAAGTCTCTCAAGGATCATTTTTATCATCATTTCAGAATTAAAAATCTTGCCCACTTAAATAGGTTTTGGGCATTGAGATTGTTGGGTCTTCCCATGGGCTTTATCTATCTCAACACAAGTACACATTATAAATTTTAGATGATGTTGGATTCCTTGGCTCTTGACCAACTTCCTTTCCTGTGGAGCAATGCTTAAAATTATCTTCAATTGATGGAGAGTTGCTATCAAATCCTTCCAGTTATCGCCGGTTGATTGGTCAACTTCTCTACCTCAACGTCATTCGACCTAACATCACATACTCTGTTCAAGTTCTTAGCCAATTCATGGACATACCTCATTAGCCCCATCTAAATGCTATACATTGTGTCTTGATTTATCTAAAATAAACACTTAGACAAGGAATATGTTTCTCGACTTTCAACTCACTACAATTACGTGCCTTCTGTGATTTTGACTGGACAAGTTGTTCTAACACACGTTGCTCTATCACCAGCAATTGTATCATGCTTGGTATCTCACCTATCTCATGGAAATCTAAGAAGCAATTCACGGTTTCTCGATCTTGTATAGAGGCCAAATATCAACCATTGTATCCACATGTTGCGAAATCCAATGGCTCTCGTATCTCCTAAAGAATCTTCTTGTACCTTCCATTTTGTACTATGACAATAAGGAAGCTCTCCACATTGTTGCTAATCATGTTTTTCATGAAGGTACCAAACATATTGAAATTTTTTGGGAAACCAAGGTCCAACCTTGGGGAGATGGCATCAAACCAGGGCCCCTATCGATGTGTATGCGTGACGATCCATTGAACAACTTCAAAAGTTTATTGCATCCCTTTCTGGACACCAATTGGTATTTAGATAAGATGGCGACACCCGGTCCTGACACAAACAATTGGTATCAGATCCAAAGTCGCATGTTTGAATCGTGCCTAGTGGTAGTTCCTTAGGAGAGCGGAGCGATTGTTGGGAAACCAAGGTCCAACCCTGGGGATATGGTGTCAAACCAAGGCCCCTAGAGACGTGTGTGCATGATGAGCCATCGAACAACTTTAAAAGGTTGTTGTTTTCCTTTCTAGACACTAATTGGTTTTCAGCTAAGATGACAACGCCCAGTCCTGACACAAACAAAATTGACTACCATATCGTTTGTGAGACACTTCAACAAGGCCTAATCCACATGACACATATTCCTACGACGCATTAATCTATTGATGTCTTCACCAAGGCCCTTGAAGCTACCAAATTTTCATCATTGGATTCACAAGTTGGGGGTTCACAATCTCCATGAGTCAATTTGAGGGGGAGTCTTGGATATATTTTCTATTCCCATTTAAATTTTAAATTCAAATCTACCCAATTGTCATAATCTTGGGAATTAGTATATTTGTTGTAATCTCCAATCTTGGAAATATGTATCATATATTCCTTATATATAAATCACCATACAATGATCAATGATACACAAGTTTTTACTCCCAATCTTTGCATTCTAGTTTGAGTTTTCTCATAATGGAAAGAAGATGGATGAAAGGAAAAGAAATAGGGAAAAACCAGGTTGTAATGTCCCGTATACATGCACAAGTCTTCATTAAAATAATAATCACCATATAGATGGCATTTATATGGTTTCATGTATAACAAAGGGCCCAAGGCCCTTAGACTGTACACAGGAGGCTTTTTTCTAAATAAAAAAAATGAATGCTGTAAACAGGAGATTTCACTATCAAGTTTCCTTCATAGAATTGATATATTCAAAACAGGAGTTCATCTAGGAAACTCAACCATATGGCTGAAATTCTCAATCAATAAAGTGGTAAACTGCATACCTACTGGTCTCCCTGGTCTTTCCCCGATGCCCACACATGCATTAAATGAAATCATGAGAAAACACTTTAATTGAGTGTAAATCATTTATGCATGTTAAATTTTCCCTTGACCTTGAGGGTTTCATAACTCTTCGAGAGCTTATGTTGGATTACTTTGAATTGAAAAATAAATTCCAATTGAGGATATATCACTGGAGCTTGGGATGACTGGTATGATTCTTGAGATGTGAATGCTCAACAGGGAATCCACAGCTCCATTAATGGATATTGTGAAACATGGAGTGATGCGGGAGGAAAAACATCCCATATTCAAATTTGTGGGCTAGTTAATTGGACTTTAATGTGACCTAAGATTGAAGATATTATCAAGTCCATCACTTCTTATGGCCATTTTTTACATGTCACAACTTTCCCATTAGGCTTGGTCTTAGATTATTAGCTGGGATACTTGATTACCAATTTAAAAAATGTAAAGTCTCACAAATCACATGTAATTAGGAAAAGTTTTGACCAAAATACTGACATAGTACTAGTTTGTGATGTGAATTTGTGTTTTTGGAGCCTTAGTTTAATTAGGAGTTTCTTTATAAGTCTCTTGGTAATCAATGTTTTCTAAGATTATTAGCATACTTTTGTCTACAAATATGGAGCATATTGAGTGATGTGGTGTAGAACAATTATTGACTAAAGGTTCTATTTGTTTGGTGCATATTCTTGTGTGGTGCTGACTCCATCCAAACCCTTATTCATGAATTGATATTGACTCTTGTTGAGGTTATTTCTTTAATCTCATCTTCTGATTATTAAATTGATTCTAGCTCTTTCCTTGATTCTTGAAATTGTGTTATTATTCTTGTTCTTTAATGTTGATTTTCTAGCCGTTGTATCACATTATAGGATCATCCCAAACCCTTAGTTCCTAGCCTTCACTTGGCCCTAAGACATGTTGATTCTCAATTTTGGGAACATCATAAACCGTAAATCTTGATTTAAATTCATTCTTTATTTTTGGAAACCCTTATTTCTTCCGAAAACTACACCCTAAAACCCATAATTTTAAAGCCCAAAAACCTGCACAACCCTGATTCTAGGATTCCCTAGGTCTCAAGCCCAATTTAAGGTTACTCCTAGTTTTCCCTACATCAAGGGGACTCATTTGTG
Organism: Platanus orientalis; assembly: GCA_025762735.1. Taxonomy (NCBI): domain Eukaryota; kingdom Viridiplantae; phylum Streptophyta; class Magnoliopsida; order Proteales; family Platanaceae; genus Platanus; species Platanus orientalis. Next base: position 3,272 of record JAOXJP010227772.1, on the reverse strand, counting down.
AAGAACAACATGAAATGGTATATTAGTAATTTCCTATTGTCTTCTACATTCCCCTAATGAATTCCTATTTGTTGTTAGTAATGTTTGCATATACAAACCTCAAGCAACGCACAATTTGTGCATGTAAGAAACTCAAGTATTTCACTCAATTCTACATATCGAGGAAACATCCTAATGTCATGGTGCTGAAAATGATAACTTGTCCTCTATATTTCTAAAGAAATTTTACTTGCACCTGAGCTCGCCACCACCTGTGATCCATTTTACGATGATAAGTGATCAAACTACCATTTATCTCAGTTGTTGGTTGCAAATAACTCCACGGATTACCCCAAACTCTGGAATGGAAAAGAAAATGTTAAAAACAACTAAGAAAACATGTTTTATTTGTCTCCATGCGGAAATTTCAGAGATGGTAAAACATGCAATAACTTACCTAGGAACCCGTCCAGCCCATATTTCCTTGGAAGTGTAATTATCTTTTCCTGTTACAATTCCCTGTTCCCAAGCTTCTTGTCTTCCCGTAAGTTCAAATGCACGATCTTGGCATTCTATGGATGTTTCAGGAAAGAAATAGCAAGACCAACGAGAGCGCAATGGACCTATAAAGACAACCACAAAGTTGGATTTTACTTTTATTGGTATCTGAAGTTGGATAATCATAAGATAGGTTTCCAATACTGAACCACAATCTCATACAAACCTATAAACGTTGTCTATTGAGTAAATGTAAATATGAAATTTCAAATATGTTGGTGCAGCAAAAACAGCGCTGATATTCCATGTGATGAGATACGGGCCCAAACCACTCAATATCTATGCAATAAATAATTACCACAGTAGAAAAAAAATCAACAATCATGCAGGATTTTATGTAACTCAATTCTTTGGCTTACATCCATGGGTGTTATTCATTATTCACTATAAACCAAAGAAATACATGTTACAATGAAATAGATTCTCCCTTTTTTCCAACTCAAACCGAAGCCCCAAGAAAAACCCAATTCTCTTTCTCAACCTTGAAGAACATCCTTTTCACCTTCTCTCACAACCCAAAGAAGACCTATTTCTCAACTTGAAAAAACTCCTCTTATCATTGTTTCATTTAAGGAGAAAACCCTAGAGAAGAAAAGTAAAAAAATAATACACTTTCCTTTTTGAGAAACTCTCTTACATAAAGAAGTTTTTCAAAGAAATCTTTATTGAATCTTTGATTGAAACTACAATGCCTCTATTAAGAGGTTTAACTAGACTAATGCAAAGATAAAGATAGAAACAAAAATCAAATCAAATCTTATCTAAACAATCCTAATTTATATAATCTTATCATAATAGATCTTAATCAAATCTTTACACAACTAATATTATATTCATTTCTTTGATAGTCCTCTCAAACACATGAGGATTTTGCATAAAAAATCCTCATGTGTTAGAAGAACATCAATGCTTTTGCTAGTGCCCGGCTCAATCTTGATCTAATGGAGCTCATTGCTTATGCCTAATCATGTTGACCTACAAGTTGATGAAATTGATCTATCACCAATGCTCGATGATGTTGAGCCGCAAATTAATGCCTAATGAGATGATGGAATTTGTCAATGACACCCAATGAGGTTGAAGAAATTGAATAGGTCTATGGGTCTAATGTGATGGCCCACTTGGGCCTAATGTGTTGGATCACTATGAATCGAAGGTATTGGGCCTATTGGGCCAATAAAATACCTCTATGGGTCAAACCTCAATGGTCATTAAATGGGCCTCAATGGGGCCTAGCCACAATGGGCGAAAATCACCAACCCACAATGGATTAGGAAAAGACCTCTTTGAGTTGTGAAATAGGCCTCTACAACGCCAAGCCACGATGGGCAAACTATACAAAACTATTTAATGTTGAGTTTAGATGGTTCTTTTTAAAATAAAAAAATCCTTTTTCCATTTTATTCTCCATGTCAATTAAAGAAATAAAAATTTTGGGAAATCTACAGCGGGTGCTCATAGATTATGTAGGCTAATAGTGGGCTGCTATTGCTACTTCAATTGGGAATGGTCAACATTTGAGGATGTGGAGCATAGGAATTCTAGCATGGTTTAAAAACTCGGCCGATCCCGGATCGCATCAGACAATTCGACTTGAGATCCATCCGAACCGGTCCAATCCTGGGGTTTGGATTGCAATCCCCTAGGGATTGGCCGATATCTAGGCTAGATCTTTGGATCTTTCTGTATCAAAAGATCCAGCCAAGGGGTCGTCCGATCCTTGTTGAACACAATGGGATCGACGATCCCTTCTTCAAATTGTTTGATTTGATCATAGAGCAGATCGACCAATTTGATCTGGGATCAACGATTGTGACTCCCGAACTCAAAAAAGTCCCAAAGAGGGGTTTCTATGAGAAAGCCCACAAACTCGTTATTATGAGCTTCTAACCCCCTTTTGCTTTTATAAATCATTCCTAATTTTACAAACTTACAATTTCTTGCAATTTTTAGCAAGAAATTCATAAAACAACTTGAAAATCCAAGGAATCTTTGATTGTTTTTCGTGTGTTCTTCACCGGATCAAATCCGATGTGAGTCTTTTTATGTATATTTCTTGCTTTTTCATAGAACTCAATAAATTAGCACAAATAGAGGCCAAATCTGCTGATTTTATGCATCAAAAATATTATTAGAAGCATCTATTGAAGATTTTTTGGTGAAAATTGGTATAATTTTGAAAATAAGAAAAAATAAAAATAATGAGACATCCTAATGATGAAACGACTATGGATATGTGGGTTTGGGATCAAAGCCCACTAATTGGTGTTACTTGAAATTTCAAAAAATATATAATTATTTATTTAATATTCTAAAGATAAAAATATATATTTTCAATCAAAAACTAAGTAATTAGATAATGTATTCTAGATTAATAACATGCCAAATAAACGCATTCATTTTTCATTAACATTCTGATTTCATGTCAATTTTTTAGTTTTCTTTATTTTCAAAAAATAAATAAATATCCAAAAAATAGTGAAAATTTTCTGTTAATTACCTATATTTTAGTATATGAAAAACAAAATATCAGATTGTATATTTGGTTTCAAACACAAATATGTAATTTTTGTACATAAATGTAGAATCTTTAGTTGGTTTTTAGTATAATAAATATTTTTTATTCCACATAAATGTAGATCTTTAATGTTCAATCATAATATAAAAAAGGGGCGGCCCAGTGCACGAGGCTCCCGCTAACGCGGGGTTTGGGGAGGGCAAGATGAACACAGCCT
>JAOXJP010227771.1:0-11243 GCA_025762735.1 Platanus orientalis | reverse complement strand
AGTTCTCCAATATCCTCTAATAATACAAGTTACTGTATGAGGTGTGGTTTATCAAGTTTCCTTGGGTTCTTGTGTGTGACATTGTTGGGGTCAAATGTGTTGAGCACTTGTTCCTACTTGATATTAACACTGCAATATGAGTTACATAGATAAACATAGTCTGACAATGCAAGCTATCATTCAGAGAGGTTAAGACAATATTCTGGCTTACTGAATCAAAGGGTTGCACGACTTGGCTAGGGCTTTTAAGCCCAAGAGTAGCCACTTTTTTTCTCCATTTTTTGCATGACTTTGATCCACCCAAGTTATTTAACCTTTTTTGTTTCTTCCTTTTGATTTTTTCATAGGCTTATAACACGAGATGAATTGGAAACAACCATGAAGAAGTATGAAATGGGTGATGAAGCTAGCATCAAAGAAATAATATCAGAGGTGGACACAGATAATGTAAGTTGTCTCTAATTCAAAATTCTGAAAATTTTCTTCCTTGGAACAAGTCATTGGTATTGATTCTCTTGAACCCATAGGATGGGAGGATCAACTATGAGGAGTTTTGTACAATGATAAGAAGCAGACTGCAGCAACCACAGCAACCACCCAAGTTTTCTAGTTCCAGCAATGACATTCTGTATGTCACGAGTATGAGTTCATGGATGACTAATAAGATGATGAGCTTGGTATACTATAGGAGCAGATGAAACATCCCTAGAGTTCAGTGATCTCGTGAACTTCTAGCATATTTGTTTTCTAATTTCCCCTCTCATACATGATCTTTGCCTCCATTCTAGTCTCAAAATGGAGGGAAATTTGAGCATGATTGGTTGTTAGTTTAGATTGTTTGGAGCTGAAAGAGTAGTCCGTCCCCCTCTCTTTCTCTCTCTCTCTCTCATCTTTTGTCTATATAACTTATTTACCTTTCTGTGCGGTAGTTGTTGGATTGGTGCTTACTAATGGAGGTCTACAGGTAATATACAAGAATAAGTATGAGGTACTTATGGAAAAAAAGAAAGAAAGTATGAGGCTGTTATATTAAAAGGATATAAAAGTAAGATGCTTAGTATGATGAGGTAGATCAATCCATGTTGAACTTCCTCTGGCTGCATTAAAATCTTCTGCAGAAAAGGTTTTATATTGTTTCTTTCTAAATGGATGTTCAAAGGATTAGTTATTCATTGAGATTACTGGAATGTTGTGACATTTTACTTTCATAGGAAGCATTATTATGCTTAGAAATTTGCAGTCTCATAACTAATCTCAATAAAAAATAATTAATTTCTTATTATACAATGAACACGTATGCAGAATCTACATGAAATATATCTCTTTTAGGTTCAACAAGGCTCTATATTGGTGAAACTTTGATGTTGGACCCAAGCCTGGTAATATGGGTAGTCTTTCATGTTAATCTTTCTTCAGATTTTTACCTTCTCATATGAATTGGTAGTATCGTCATAATTATTGGATGCGCTTGATATCCTAAGATCTCATTTTTTATAGATCTCAAGATGATTACCAATAAAAAACATCCCTGTGTTTCTAGGATGAGTCTAATATCCTAAGATCTCATTTTTATTTTTTGTTTTCACTGAACTTAATCCCACTCTAGGTTCTTAAGTCACTATTAATATTCCTTACATTTTTTTATTGCAGGATGAAGATTTTGTTGCAAAAAAGGATGATTGTGGTTCTTGAACTAATGATTTAGAGGAGGAGGAATATGATGCTAGTGAAAGTGGAAATGATTTGATTTACCTAGATCCTTCTTTAGATTCATAGATTCCAATGTAAATAATATTGACCCACAAAAGGAATCGCAACGCACTGATGCTTGTTGTACATTAATGAGACAACTGATTTTTTTATTAATAGAAATCAAAGTATTATTTCTTTAATTTTTTTGGAGTGATTGATTTTTCATTTTTATGAATTCATATAATTCCAAGCATGCTTCTCATTTGGGTATTTTATATATGCTACCTTAAATGGGTACCTAAGAAAGCATGAGCACTCTAAAATCCTCTACATTAAGAGCGTTGTAGGAATTAATATTATATTTATTTAAATGTTGTTTTTTCCGGCAACCAAAAAGTTGACGCTAAAAGTATTAGTGAAACTTTTTTGTGTCAACTAAAAATTGCCACTAGTGTTATAAAATTTGACGAGAAAGTGTCATTTTTTCTGTTAGGGGCTAAGAAGGTGACAGAAAAGGTTTTTCTTTTCCGTCAAGTAGTGTAGAGATGATGGAATAAATTTTTTTTACATCAATTCAAAGTTGATGCGAAAAATTCATTAGTTGACATTAAAAGTGTTACCTTTTTCGGCAACCTGACTAATTGATGCTGAGACTTTTAGTGTCACAACTTACCGCATCAAGCTGCGTCAACTAAAAAGTTGACTGGAAAAGTGTTTTTGGTGTCAACATTTTATTTTTTGCGTCAACTTTAGTTGACACAAAAAGTCATATTTCTTGAAGTGATTTTTTTAATATTTAGGCCCAAACCTGGCCTTAATAATTTCATCGGGCCTCAAGCCAGCCCATGAATTTTACAAAACATTAATAAGGAGATTCAAATTCAAACAGATCTGGATCCTCTTCTGCTCGCAAGATCGTCTTGAGACAATAACTAGGGGTGGGAATGGTTATATCAACCCACAAAGATCATCAACCAATAAGATAAAAAAAAAAGAACAGGTTGTCTTTATACCTTTGACAATCGGTTTAATGGGTTGAGTTTGATTCAGTTTAAACAAATTGATTCTAGATAAGGTTATGATGAAATGTCATTTTAGTTCAACCAGTACAACAATACTTTCACCAATAGATTCATTCTGATAAATATCTTTTATAGTCCCCTGAAACTCATATTCATCTATCAATAATATTTTCTCAAGATCACTAATAGGTTTAGTGAAAGTAGAGATGTTACATTCGTAGAACATTCATAGAAGAGGTTAAACCTTGGGTTTGGTTCAGTTTAAATAAACCATTTCTAGTTAAGGTTGTGATGAGGTATCGTGAGACTAGGTATCTCTCACACCCTTTGGATTAGTATAAGTAGAGAAGGGATATTACTCTATCCCACATAAAATTGGATGAGAATTCTTTTCTAATTCCTCTCTCCTCTCATTCCTGTCTTAACCTCTTATATACTTATCTAATGGTGTGTGAGTGATACCTAATCTCATGACACCTCATCACAACCTTATCTAGAAATGGTTTCTTTAAACCGAACCAAATCCAACCCATTAAACCGATTGTCAAGGGTATAAAGGTAACCCGTTCTTATTCTTATCTTATTGGTTGATGATCTTTGTGGGCTGACGAATTACAAGATTTGGAATCAAGAGTTAAGCCTAATTCGCCCGTGACATGAGAAGTGTTCCATACTTGAGTTATATGGTCCCTTGATACGAGAGATGCCATGCAATGAGTAGCTTTATTGTTGGCTAGAGAAGTCTATGAGATTTAGATATTCGTGGAACTCTTTAGAGTCCACTTACAATCCTAGATTATAGCTTGAATGCGCCATGGTGGTGAATTGTAAAAATCCTAGAGAAGCTTGACAATGGTGAGACAATCCCCTTTTATTTTAACTTAATGATGTGGAAATTCTTTTGCCAGCTAGATCCCTATGAAATAACTCCAAGATTCTACTTCTTCTACAACACAACCCTAAAGTGTAACACCCGACATTTACTTGTAAACTTGCAAAAATATAAATTCTAATGATGTGAGAATACCAACATAGGAGTGAATCTGGGTTCTTTTAGTGCTAATAGTTATAGAAATGAACCAATAAAGAGATAAAAAAAAAGAATGGACTTGAGAAAAGGTCCCAAAAGACTCAAAATGGGAAGAATCAGACATTCTTAACTGATTAGGAAAAATTCTGACTGGTTAAGAATTTTTTGGATCGGTCATGGAAAAATTGACTGGTTAAGCCATCCAGGTGGGTGGAAGAGGCTAAATCCTACCTTTGCCTGATTGGTCCTAGGACTAGTCAAAATTCTGATTGGTCAGGATTGTGGAAAAGTGAAATTTGAGAATTTTTACTAGCACGTGATTTGGTTCTAAACTCGTGTGGGATTCACTTTTAATGATATAAGACCTCAAATTTACCCTTTTTAGACCTAAATACATAAAATAAAATAAAAGCAAATAGAAGAAAGGGGAAGAGATTTGGGAGAAAGGAGAAAGAAAACCCCAATTAGGAAAAGGTAAACCATGCATGTAAACCCACACCATGAAAGATAGTGCTAAGTTTTGAAGTGTTTCTATAGTTTTTCATAAGATCTTACTATTTTTGGTGTTCTACGCCACATATATTACAAAGAAAGAGTGTGTGAAGACTCCTTGAATAAGAAGCTTAAGGGAAAAGGGATTCTACAAGAACAGTTGTAGATCCAATGGAATATTGCTAAGGTAAGTGATTATACACTGCCTACACTTGTTTTCTCTCTTAGGTTCTTAGATCTACTGACTCCTATGCTTTGGTTTGAAAGTTTATTGACCTAAACCCTATAGATTTTGAATAATCTCTATGGAGTTTGAATGGGTAAGTGGTTCTATAAGATGTACACCCACTCTTACTCTTAAGATCTTAGATCCATGATTCCTAGAACTTTGATTCAAAGTTCAATTATAGAATCTCTATGGATTTTCAAGGTTTATGATATGAAAATAGTTTTATTCATATGCAAATGATTGTTCTTTGCTGGAATTTCATTAATCCTTGCTTATCCATGAAATTTACAATGATTTCATGTTTTTCCTTGATAGGATCCTAGAAATCTATATTGTGAATTTATGATTTGTATCTATTTGGGTTTTTTTTTTTGTTGCTCAGCATATTTAACACCCATGTCTACTCAAAAGGATTTACAAAATTGATTTCTATTGATCCTCGAATGATATTTGAAGTATTTTGTCTATTCCCTTCATTTCATACATGTATGAGAATGAAAAATGCATTTGAAATTCATAGTTCCTTTTGTATTTTATTAAAGGGTCAGACATCTTGTATTGCATTTTTCTTTTGCTTTAATTATGAGCTTTGATACATGAATCTATTTTGAATAAGTTTCATATGAGGAAAATAATAATTAAGTAAAAGAGTGCATGCTGCATATTCTATTGGATTTATTGTTATGAATTGGGCAATGAATTTTTAAAATGTATTTAATATTTTGGAAAAACTTGATATTTTGTATGTAACACCTTGCGCATGTTCGCACATAATTTGCACACGTGTTACACCGATATCATACACACATGTTATATATGTTTTGCACACACTTAGAAAAATTTAAATGCATATGTATTGATTTGTAAATTGACACAACTTTAGAGACACACCATTAAAAATGTAGAAAGAATCTATTAGCAAATCTTATGTCATTGAAAATGCATGGAAGTCTAGAGTTCAATGAAACAAACGACGAGCAAAATGGACCTCAAACGAAAATGTTAAGAAAGTTTTAGTGAGTTAGGGTCAAAGGAAAAAAAATCGAAAGGGCTTTAGCCCGATCGATTAGGAGGACCCCCAATCAATCCTGCTAAGGAGCCCTGATCGATTGGGAGTATGCCCTATTGATCAGGCGTATGCTGGATTAATAGGCTAAAAAGCCTGATCAATCGAGCACCCCCCTAGATTGATCAAAAAGTGAGGACGCGTTTTGGTTTGGTTTTTGAAAATTCAATTTTTTGAGTTCTTTCATTTTAGGGATTTCCTATTTAGACCCAAAAACGTCTAGGATCTATATAAGTGTGTTTTCTCAATCTAATTTGACACAAAAATCTAAGAGACAAGTGAGAGAAGAAGAATCAAAGAGAAAGCCAGGGTTTTGCTTTGATTAGGTTCTTACAAAAAGATTTTTTTGTATAGAAAAATTTGTTTTGCAAACTACTTGAGTGTTTTACATTGTTTTATACTATTTTAAGTTCTTAGATTTGTTTTGTTCATTGGTTTTGCAAAGAAGTAAGATTTTTTTGATTTATTTAGGTTCTTTTACATGTTTTTAAAAGATGAAAAATCTATTTTCAAACAAGTTCATGTTTTATCTTTGAGTTTTTATCCGTATAGGTTCTTAGATGATTCTATCTTTGTTTTTCAAAATAAAGGATTTGTTTCGCTTAGTTTTGTTTTAAAATTATTTTGAGAGATCACATTTTTTTAAAATACTTTTAAAAGGATTTTAGTAAACTTTATTTTTAAGAGCTTGATTTAAAGGGCTTTGTTATGCCAATTAGTAAAGCTATGTGTTTAGGTGGGTCAGATTCATGTTTTCCGTTTTGCTTCAAAGTATGCATTGTTTAGATATTATTGAAGATTATTAGTTTTGTTCTGTTTTGATATCTACTAGTATTTGTATCTATTTTGATGAAAATATATGTTTAGCTATGACATGAGACCCATTTTCCATCAGAAAGACAATTTTGATGGAGCCCCTCATCGGGTTTAAATAGATGCGATCAGGTACCATTTTTGTCGGATCACATTAATTGAAGATGTCTATTTGATGCTCAACACTAGGCATAAGATAGTGGTATCTTACCAACTGATTGTAGATGAGTTCATTTTGTTTTATTATGTTACCTATTATCTTTTATATGTATTAGATTTCTGATATATGATTCAATTATCTATTTCTATCTTGTAAAACTTGTGGGAGGATTCAAGTATTTGTTTCAGCAAGTCTCATAAATGTATATCTGTTTGCTATTTGTTCAGTTCAATTCAATATTTTATTTCTATATTTCAAATTATGTTTTTATTCAGTTATGCGTCTTGATTTTCATTTTGTTATGTTTTTTGTTTTATCTTATAATAGAAGCAATATTTTCATATGTAAAACAATTGTTTTGAAAGCATATTCAATTTTGTTTTGATTATGAAAATATTCGTGCTCACTAACCCAATTATATTAGCATGTTAAGTAGTGGTCCTGTTTATTTGGAAAGTTAGTCATGCTTACATAGTTGACACTGTTGTTTTCAGATGATGAGGATGACAAGGTATATGAGTAACTTAGATTCTAGAAAGAAAACAATGATGGAGACTTGATTTAGTTATTTTCAAACATTATGTTATTTTATTTTAGTATTTGCTTAGAGACATATTTGATTCAGTTTAGTTTAGTTCTATTTGAAGAGATTCATAATTAGTTTAAAGTTTTAGTTTTCTAAAGATGGTTTGTTATTATTTTGATTATGTTTAACTATAAATTTTATTTATGGATTATAGTTTGTGGATTTTAAATTTAATGGAATGTAATGATTATGATTTGTTAATGCAATTTCACTGTGTATGTATGAAAAGAAAGATGCAAAAAAATTATAAGTAAATTTGAATGGCATTGATATGAATGGATTAATGTCACAAGCCAAAATTCGTAGCCTTACAGATATGGGCTTTAGGGCACGATAGAATTAATATCAAAGCTCAAGGTTTGAGGTTCTATTATATGATAGAGCTCTAAGTTTTGATTTAAAAAATAGACACTTATTTCTAGAAACAGTCAGAACTAAAAATAACATAAGAAAAGAACATCAGAACATTAGAATGAGATCCTTATGAATATATTAGAAATTAAAATGACATTAGAAATTAAAATGACATGATATGATCTAGTTTTGATAAAGTATAACATATTTAAGGATGATCTAATTATTTTTAAAAGTTTGACATTGAGTTTATCTGATTATTTTAAGGAAATGAATGCTACCCCAGGTTTAGAGATTTTGTAGACAACTAAAACCTAGGATTTAAGTTTGAGTTCTAGGCTTTGAGTTTAAAAAATTGTAAAGAATTAAGAACATAGGGAACTAGGAAAATACTTAAAGAATTATGATTGATTTGAATCATAAGATAGAGTGTTAAACGATTGTGACCATTAGGATCCCCAACTAATTTGAGATTGTATTCAAGGGAATTCAGAGTTTCCCTAGGATGATTTTTGCCCTTCGAGCAGAAAGGTGGGCTAAGGTACCTAGCTTACATTATAGATGATCAAAAGGAGTAAAAATTTGTGACATATCTATTGTTAGAGATTTTAGCAATATGTGTCCTAAGTATCCTCCAAACAGACAGATTGAGTTCGCTATTGAGTTAATGGAAGACACTAAGTCTATCTCTATGGCATCATATCAAATGGTGCCAACTAAATTGAAAGAACTTAAGGTGCAATTATAGGATTTAATTGACGGAGATTTCGTCTACCTTAGTGTATCACCACGGGGCACACCTGTCTTATTTGTGAAAAAGAATGATGGAACCATGAGGCTTTGCATTGACTACATGCAATTAAACAAGGTCATAGTGAAGAACAAGTATCCATTTCTTAGGATTGATGATCTTTTTTATCAGTTACAAGGTGCTAAGGTTTTTTCCAAGATTGATCTTAGATCCGAATACCCTCAACTTTGGATTAAAGGTGATGATATACCCAAGACTGTCTTTCATACCAAGTATAGACACTATGAGTTCTTAGTCGCGTCCTTTGGACTAGAGAATGCACTTGCAATATTTATGGACTTAGTGAATAGGGTGTTTAGACCGTATCTGGAATAATTTATTATTGTGTTCATTGATGATATTTTGGTTTATTCAAAGAGTTCAGAGGAATATGAAGAGCATCTAAGGATTGCATTGCAAACACTAAGAGACCATAAGGTATATGCTAAATTCAACAAGTGTGAATTATGGTTAGATAAAGTGGGTTTCTTAGGCCATGTGATCTCAAAAGATGGAATTTATTTAGATCCCAAGAAGATAGAGGCTATGGTTGATTGGCCAAGACCTACAAATGCGTCTACGATTTATAGCTTTTTAGGATTGGTTGGTTATTACAGGAGATTAGTGGAAGGATTTTCTAGCATAGCTAGACTATTGACTAAGATGACGTAGAAGAATGCCAAATTCGACTATAATGAGGCATACGAGCATAGTTTCTAAGAACTGAAGGATTGTTTGATTTCTACATTGGTCTTTACAATACTGTTCAGTATAGGAGGAAAGCATAGGAGGAAAGTATGTGATCTACAATGATGCATCTAGAAATGGTTTGGGTTGTGTATTGATGCAAGATGAGAAAGTTATTACCTACGCATCTAGAAAACTTAAGTCCTATGAATAAAATTACCCAAGTTATGATTTAGAATTAGTTACGGTTGTTTTCATTGAATATATGAAGGCATTACTTGTATAAAGAACCTTGTGAGATTTATACATATCACAAGAATTTGAAGTATTTATTTTCACAGAAGGATCTGAATCTAAGGTAGACAAGATGGCTAGAGTTGATTAAGGATTATGATTGTACTATCCTTTATCATCATAGAAATGCAACACTCCTATTAGCACAAGTGACAAGATCACAAAGGATCTTGACGGAGCTGAGGAAGACTCTACCTATTATTAGGGTATCATTGGCATCTTCCTCTACTTGACTGCAAGCCGATTTGATATATCCTTCATTGTAGGTGTGTGTGTGAGATATCAAGCAGCCTCAAAGGAGTCACATCTTACAGCAACTAAGAGAATTATCCGTTATGTCCATGGGATTTTGAGCTATGGTACCCATTTGACACCACATTTGAGACTACACAGTACTCAAATACTGAATGGGCTGAAAATGTCGAAGAGCATAAAAACACGAGTAAAGGTTGTTTCTACATAGGCAACAGTCTCGTTTCTTGACACAACAAGAAATAAAACTCTATTTCATTATCAATTGCAAAAGCTGAGAACATTGCAACTAGTAGTGGGTGCACTCAACTCCTCTAGATAAAGCAAATGCTCAAAGACTATGAGTTAAGCCAAAACACAATGAGTTTATTCATTGACAACAACAATAAAATAGATATCTCCAAGAATTTAGTGTAGCACTCAAGGACCAAACATATCGATATTCGATATCATTTCATCAAACAATTGGTGGAAGATAACATTGTGTCATTGAACAACATCAAAACTGAGGATTAATTCGCTGTCATCCAAACAAAGCCACTTGACTCCAAGGAGTTTGAATACCTCAAAGGTACTATTGAGTTATGCACACTCAGTTGAAATGTTCATATTCCCAAGTCTGATAAGGATAGGGAGTCTCCAAACCCCTTGGACAGACTGGTGTGGACATCACAGAGAGGAAATCCGTGACCCACTTCGGGGTTGTTTGGAGCAGCCACCAACTTGGGTTTTTACAGACGGGGTTGGGCATCTGCCTCCTTTCCAGGGGAAGGGAGGGTTCAGGCTTTTTAAAGCCCGGGCTAGGCACTTGGGCCTAGGGGTTTGACTCTCTTTTGGTCTGGTTTCTAGGGATCCAGGTAAGCTGTTTGGTCGTAATTGACTCAGAAGAGTTTTAAGGTGGTTTTTGTTAGTACGCCTGATCTCCAGGTTGTACGCCTAATTTTTGGTATGCCTGAACTCTAACTTAGTTGGAATTCATGCGTATGCTGGACAGTCTGCACTTAAACGTACATATCTCTCTCCACACAACTCGGAATTGAGCGTGGTCGGTCTCTTTGGAAAGCTAAGAGAGAGATCTTTTCAACAAGGTATAATGAGAATACTTTCATAGTACGCCTGAAATAGATATACGCATGATCTTTAAGTATGCATGAATTCTAATTTAGTTGGAATTCAGGCGTACTGATTCTGAGTCAGAAACCAGAAGCCTATTTTTTGGGTTTTGGACCACCTCCTGAGGTCCAATGGGTCTCAAATTTTATGGAGAGATAGGTTAAGACCTCAGGTATGTCTCTGAAAATTTTCATACACATTGGCCAAGGATAGGCCCCTTTTTGGAATTTCCAAAAGGGGTGGGTTCTGTGCAGTTTTGCACAGACCTCTGTAAAATCCGAGGGTTGTAGGGACCATTCCCGGAGTTATATACATGGGGTTGGCCTCAAATTTTCCAGGGAATGTCTTAACATTATTATAAGACTACTGAATAAAATTAGATCAAAACAGAAAGCACATAAGGAGTTATTGAACAAACAAGTTAGATGACTAAATTTAGTGTAAAATAGGAACAACAGAAAAAGCATTCAAAGAAAATTCTAGTAAAATACCAAAACTGAAATGAAATGGAACACAAAAATTAAATAAAGCATATAAATCAGTTATCTAATAAATAAAAAAGGAATCAAATAGAAATAATAAATACAAAGTAAATTAAAATTCGGACACCCCACTTGACTCAAACTGTGAAGTGCAGAAACACTTCAAATCAGTGAGCAAGTG
>JAOXJP010227770.1:0-11243 GCA_025762735.1 Platanus orientalis | reverse complement strand
GCTAGAAGGACTAGAGGAATGCCAAAATTGACCTGGGTGGAGGTAGTAAAGAGGGACATGGCAGCTTGTAATTTAACCACAGATAAGGCCCTAAATAGAGCGGAATGGCGGAACAGGATTCGTGTAGCCGACCCCAAATAGTTGGGATATGGCTATTTGTTGTTGTTGTTGTTGTTGTTGTGCCAAACATCTTATTGCTAACTATGTGTGTTATGACTCTTTGTGTCCTATGCTTAGAGTTTTTTCCACCTCTTTATCTTTAGTTTCCATTCCATATAGTGTGTCACAAGCTCTATTTCAACCTCAATGGAAAAGAGCAATGGAGGAGGAAATGAAGGCTTTGGGAAAAAAAAAAATAGTAATTGGGATGTTGTAGACCTTGCCAAGGAAAGGAGCTTGTACGGTGCAAATGGGTGTTTTAAGTGAAGTTGTAGTCTGATGGCAATGTAGAAAGATACAAGGCCAGATTGGTAGGCAAGGGTTACACTCAGATATATAGGATTAATTACCAAGAGACCTTTGCCCCAGTGGAAGATGAATTCTATATATATATATATATATTGATTTTAGTTGTAACCAATCAAGGATGGCCTTTGCTTCAACTTGACATCAAGATGAGGCAAACCAAGAAACAACTCGTATTCAAATGTGATGGATTTTGGCCAGTTCTGAATTTGAAGGCGAATTTCTCCCCACCTCGGGAGAATGATGCGGATAACACCAAGAGATTCTTGTATGTTCCTCCATACAAGAGGGCAAGGTTCATGACTTGTGCAAAGTGTGAATATTGTTAGGTATTTAGGAGTTGGGGACCTGGCGTACACTTGTAATAAGGCCTTTAGAGACATGGATATTTAGGGATTTTCATTGCATAAGGGTATTTTTATAACAAAGCATTATTGCCAAGGGTAATTTAGTAATTTTAGTGAGTCAATAAGTCAAAGTGGGGCCCTCTTAAAGTCCTCTAGAAGGTCTTAATTTTTAGTAATTTTTTGTTTTTTTAGAAAGTCAAGGTTTTAGTAGTTTTGGGTTTAAGAAAGTCTTAGGTAGCAAGTGAGCTAGTAGTTTAGAACTTTCTGATTTGATTCTTGTATATTTTCTTGAGTTTATGAGCCTATATATAGGGTTGCAAGTTTTTTTTGGAAACAATGAATTAATGAATTGAAAATTGGGTTTTCCCCTCTCCTCTATTAGTAGTCGTAGCAATTAGAAACCCTACGCTTGTAACCCTAGTCTTTTTTTTCCCCTCACAAATAGTTGTAGCTATTGGGTTGCTTCTCCTCTCTCTATCTTTTTCCTTTTGCTTCTCCTGCCTTCTTCTTTCCTCTTTGTATCTTCTTCCTCTCTATTTCCTCCTATCCATACTCTCTTGGAGTTACAACATTAAGTTGAAGAACAAAAAGTATTGGAATGCAAGCCATAGAGATTCTATTTTGTCAGGCTTAATGTAATCTCAAGTACCTTTCTTTATAAACCGCCCCTTCAATTTTGGGGTTTTCGTTCCCTTTCAATAGGGCTTTCTTCCCCTCTCTTTTGTCCTAAAACCCTAATTTCTTCTTGAATCTCCCTTGGATTTGCTAAGTTTCTAATTAAGAAAACTTAATTTGTTTTAAGTTATTCTACTTAAAGTTTTACAACAAAATGTTCTTTTTTATATATTTTATATATTTTTCCTAATTAGACTACCATGAAAGTTTGCATGCACATCATTTTTATATTTAAGACCTCGTAAAATTACAGAATTTCTGACGCATTTGTAGTGGTATTTTGGTAATTTTACCATTATGCCCATAAATTCTAGAAACCCTAAATCAATATTCAACACCTTTATTTGATATTCTTCATTTTCTTTTCCCTGTCTACTCCTAAAATTCTATGGATTGATTCTCTACTCTTTTCCCTAACTCTTTCTAAAGTTTAAAGTTATTAGGGTGTCTCTAAATTCTAGTCTATAAAGTCTAGTTCTGTCCTCACCTCCATAACATTATCTTGGGTTCACAGGAGTAGGATCAACCAACCCTAAGGCTATACTACGCAAAATTTCTGGTATCAAAGTTTCATCCTGCATCACAAGAATGCATTCCTTCATGGAGATCTTGAAGAAGTTTACATGAGATTTCCTCAAGGGTTTCAACATTTTATTGGCAAAGGGAAGGTGTTCTACCTCAAGAAAACTCTATATGAGATTAAACAGTCCCTTAAAGCATGTTTTTATCCATTTATCGTGCTCTTTATGATAGGTGTTCTGTTAGGGAGGATTTTGAGGTATGAAGTGGGATTCCTTATGTTGTGAAGAGTAGCTTTCTTTGGTTTTTATTGGCTCGTCCTATATATATATATATATATATATATATATATATATATATATATATATTTGTTCACCCTCTAGGTGAATCCTTGTTGTGTTTGCTTGGTTTGTGGTTGTCTTGTCAATAAATTTGTCTCTTTTATCTCTCAAAAAAATAAAAAAATAAAATAGTGCCATGCTCAAGAATGGGTATAACAATGTCAAGCTTATTACAGTCTCTTTGCAAGCACCAAAAGAGAAAGGTGGCAGATCTTATTGTTCATGTAGATGGCATTGCTGCAATAAGCGACCATTGTGAGATCAACAACCTAAAGACGTTTTTGGGTAAGGAGTTTGAGATCAAGGACTTCAGACATCTCAGATACTATCTTCACATTGAAGTTGTTAGATCCAAGAAGGGTGTATTTTTATCTTAGTACAAGTATGTGTTAAATCTCCTCTAGGATTCCATTATGTTAGGATGCAAACCTTATGAGACTCCTATTGAGTCTAACCATCACCTTCAAGCATATGAAGGTAATCTGGTTATTGATATTGGTCATTACCAGTGGTTGGTGGAGAAGCTAATCTATTTGACCTTGAATAGACCCAACATTTCTTATGTTATTGGAGTTATTAGTCTGTTTATGTATGCTCCTATTACAAAGCATCTTGAGACAACATACCGTATTGTTCGATATCTAAAGAAAAGTCTAGACTAAAGACTCTTATATGTCAAGAAGAAGGATCTTTGAATTAAAGCCTTTATGGATGCAAATTTGGCCGCTTTTTTGTCTAATAGGAGGTCTACATCAGGATATTGTATCATTGTTAGAGGTAATTTCGTCATATGGCATAAGAAGAAACAACCAATTATAGCAAGATCAAGTGCAAAAGTTGAATTTTAAACTATGGCACATGATATTTGTGAGATCTTAGGGGTCTGTGGTCTTTTGAGATAGTTGGGATTTCATTATCAAGGTGCCATGAACTTTTATTGTAACAATAAGATTACAATTAATATTGTTTGCAATCTGGCTCAATATGATAGGACCAAACACATTGAGATTGATAAACACTTTATCAAAAAGAATCTACAGACTAAGCATATGTGCATTCCCTTTGTGAATATAAAAGACCAATTAGTTGACTTGTTCACTAAATGTCTATGTAGTCCTAGTTTCTCTAAGTTTGTTGGCAAACTTGGAATGCATAATATCTACATACCAACTTGAGGGGGAGTGTTGATATATATGGGTACTTTCATGTAAAGGTACATATGTCTCTAGTATTGTATACAGGTGTACTTGTAAATATGTATACAACACATGCATTCTTGTATCCTTTCCTTTTCTAATATTTAAATAGCAAGTATGTGAGAATACTTTATAACTCTTCATATGATTGACTTCTTCACTTCATCAATCCCTAGCACACTTCACCCACAAATTCTACTCAATCCTCCTAATTCCTAGACCCCTTCCTGAATCGGGCAACACACCAACTTCCACTTAACAAGGTGGTAATTCCTATACTCCACTGAATCATTTCACAAAAATTCCTAAAGCACTTCTTAGTTTTGCAAGCGATAGAAGCAAGAACAATAAACAAGGAGAGAAAGTAGTTCAGGGTGTTGGCCAAAGAACTTTTAATTAGGATCAATGCACCACCTTTAGACAAAAGAGAAGTTTTCCAAAGATCAAGCCTTTTCACAATCCTCTCCACAATAGGCTCCCACACCAATTTAGATTTAAACTTAGCCCTAAAGGCAGACCAAGATATGATGCAGGCAACCTACCAATTTTGCAAACCAAAATAGTGGCAAAAACATGAATTTCTTTGACCTCACTCACTTAAATTTACTTTTTGACAAAATAATTTTTAAACCTGACAAAACCTCGAAACACCCAAGACACCTTACATAACCAACTTTCCTTACAAAATTAGAATTTATTCATATACCTAAAAAATAGATAGAACTTAGACTACTTGGAAATAAATAAAAACCCCAAATAACTTAAACTAACCCAATTCTAAAAAAATAAAGAAGTATTGGCATAAAAAAATATTAAACGGAAATACTCCTGCATAAGCCCATCATATTTGAGTATGGGCTGTCTTTCGTTCTGCATTAATGAGCTAATCAATGAAGTGTTTCTTGGAAAATATTTAAGGGAACATTGGGAGGCGAGGGGCTGCTCTTAATATCTTGTTGAAATTTGGATAGTCATGGAGTCTCTTACGGGATAGTGTGGAAGGGTATTACAAAAAGGAATGTTCTAAAACCCAGACCGATGTGGCTGACTAAACTGGTTGATCCAGGACCCAGACCTCTCTGCAGATCATTTCAACAACTGACCCAAAGTGCACTGAAAGACAAATGTTTGGACCTGTCCGTTTTCTGCTGAACCCAGACCTCTCTTAAAATTTTGTTGAGATTTAGATAGTAGTGAAGTCTTTCCTTCTTACGGGATAGTGTGGAAGGATATAACGAAAAACAATGTTCTAAAACCCAGACATGGCCGACTAAACTGGTTGATCCAGGACCCAGACCACTCTGCAGATTATTCCAATAACTGACTCAAAGTACACTGAAAGCCGAATGTTTGGACCTGTCCGTTTTCTGCTTAACCATGCAACTCAAGAGGGTTACCTCAAACCTTCAGGTTCACTGCAGGAGTATAAATGGGAAAAGAAAAAGAAAAAAGAAAAAAGAAAGCAGAATTAACACATAAAAATGTGATGGATAACGGTTAAAACCGGTGGTTGGGACCTTTTATGAATGCCAAAAATAGGGCCAATAGGGCATGCACTTGGGACCCACCATTTGGACTAGGCTTCATCTGTTTTGTGCCTTCAAAGTCAAAAAGAGTATAAATCGGAAAAGAAAATTATATTTCAAATTCAACAGGGAAGCATGGTCCAAGACCTTTCTAGCCCACACATGAAATTATCTTTGGAAATTTGATAGGAAACTTCAGACATAGATTTTAGGAAAGAAACTATGTTGCCAACCCAAAAAGATTGAAAGAAAGAGAACTAGGTTAATTATTAAAAAGACAGTATGAGTAAAACAAGATTCTTCTGATTTTTTATTTTTTATTTTTTATTTTTTGAATATAAGATTCTTTTGATGTTTCCATGAAATTATGGATTTGTGGTTTGAATTATACAATTCTTCTGATGTTTCCATCTTGAAGATGGAAGAGAAGGTACTGTTAATAGGAGTAACGAGAATTACCTTCAAGCTTTCTACTTCTTCCATTAGAGACTCAATCTTTTCAGTATCTTGGACAACAACATGGGTCTCTTTGATAACAGGAGGAGCTTCTTCAATTGCCTTTCGTGCAGACTCTCGTTCCTTGACAAGCAAAGCATTTGTTTCATCAACTTTGTTTTGCATAGATTGCAAGGAATTTTGTAATTTTGTTATCTCCTGTGCTTTTGCTTCCTCTAAGTCAGTCTGCATAGATGATTTAAAAGCTTGGTAAGAGGCTGTATACATCAAGCATCATAAAATTTGCGCATGTAGGTTCTTCACACTCAACAAGGTCAAAACAATGAATAATTGATGGTTACAAAAAATTAATACTAATCCAGTAATGTGGAACGATTGCCTATACACCCATCTGTGTGGTAGCACAATTCTTTTGTGGTATGGCATGTGGAATAAAAGTGTACAAACCATTGTACACTATTATTCCACATTGCAGTCTTTAAGATTACACAGAAGATGCACATATCAGATTTTAGCAATCTCTCATGTATAAAAAAGAAGTTTCCATCAAGAGTCTGAACGATAGGGCTTTGGGTCTCCTGTATCGATGGACTTCCCATTTGGCGGAGTTTGCGGGGTGCGATTTTCCTTGTTGGGCTTTCAATTGGTTTTCTCTTATTTTTAGATAGCTCCTGAAGGGGCTTTGTACTGCTCATACTTTCTCTTTCTTTCAATAAAATCATTTCCTTACTGATCAAAAAATTAAAAAAAACGCATATATGCAGAACAAATATTACCCTTAAGCGTTTCTCCAACTGCAAACGCCATGTGAGTTCCTCCACTCGTTTTTCTAGCTTATCCTTTGCTTCTTTGAGAGCACCTGTTTCTCTTGCAGCCTACAAAAAATTGTAAATGCACATAAGCCCTTGAAGGTGGCAACAGAAGGTGAGGATATGAATCAGTTTCTGAGATACACTTTTGAACACGTAATATCCATGAAGTAAGGTTCATACCGAGTATTTAATGCATTGCATGTATATGTTCAAAAATTTATGATTGAACACAAATTTTGTTTCATATCTACATATGGTTTTAGCCAATTATTGAGGCTTAGGTGGAATTTTTGGTTGACATATGGTTTCACAAGGTATGGCTTCTCTTTGCATTAGTAACAAAATGACAGCAACTAAAATATTGCTCATCTTGCTGAGAAGCGCATATTATACCACCATTTCTTTCAATGCTGATGTAAAAAAAGTGTTTGCTTTATCTTACAAGGATGGTTGACTATTTAATAATTGTCATGTTGGATACACCCATTGGATGCATGTCAAACTTTTTGACAGATTCCTCAGACACATATTGACGAAACAATCATATTCAATCCACTCTTCTTATCTTTTAAAGGCTAATAATAAAAATATGATTACTTTATTTTAGAGTTGCAATAAATGTAACTTTGAACATTA
The DNA here is from genome assembly GCA_025762735.1 of Platanus orientalis. Lineage (NCBI taxonomy): Eukaryota > Viridiplantae > Streptophyta > Magnoliopsida > Proteales > Platanaceae > Platanus > Platanus orientalis. The sequence goes on along the minus strand of JAOXJP010227770.1, from coordinate 4,270 downwards.
ATGTTAGACAAATTTAGTGAAATTTCACCAAGATTTCCCCACTTTTATGTGTGATGAAACAAAATACTAGGGGAGCACAAAAACTTCCAAAATTTCTCCAATATTTAGTATCAGTGAACTTTTGCTAATATTTATACTTTTTGATAGGAACTTTTCTACCCAAGCTTAAACCCACCCCAAATTCATTCTTTTGATATTATTTTTTGTTTTGTTGACCCTACAGAAAAAATGCAAATTAAAAACTCCACTTCAATCCTGTGGAGTAAATAATACTGTTTAAATTTTATTTACAAAATAAAATGGTAAAACCATATTTGCAGGGAAGCTTGGTACAAGGTGGGAAGCTAATCCGATTCCGCTTCCCTAGGTAGTGGGAAGCAAGATGAAGCGTGTGGAAGCTATTTAGGGAAACGATTGGAAGCCTCTAGAGAAATGAGTAGACACATCTAGAGAATCAACTGGGAAGCAATCCAAGAAACAATATTTTATTTTATTTTATGTAAATCCTATGTTATTAGCATTGAATCAAATATTATTTATGAAATTTAGCAAATATTTTGTAAGGAAAAAAAGATTTATTATTAAATTTATTGTTTATATTATCTTATTCCAATCCAATAAAAAAAAATTCAAATCATTGTTTTTATAGAAGAGCTTATATAGTTTGACTTTAAGATGTTAGTTATCTACAAAAAAATCTAATGTATGATAAAATCTAAGGTATAGCTGGTCATACTAATAGCAAGTGGTTTGCATATTGATTTATATGCCATAATTCTTTGTTACAAACATAGTATAGCTTTTAGGTTTTTTTTAGTATTTTATTAAGTTTATTCACTTTATTGTATTATAATTGAAATTATTGATTGTAACTTATTTTGATTTACTTTATAATTTTTTTGCTTCTCATTTCCCAAATATTTATTGAGCCTCGCTTCTTGCTTCTCATTTTTCTCTCTAGTAACTATGAGTATATATATATATATATATCGCATTTAAATATAAACACATATGCATAAAACAGAGATATGTGTTATATAAGCTATTGTATATCTTGGATATATAATTTTTGTTTATCAAATATAAGGTAAAGCATAGTTGCAGAGAAACTTGGTATCAGGTGCGAAGCTCATTTCCTATGAAGCTCGTTTGGGAAGTTAATTCCATTTTGCTTCCTCAAGTAGTGGAAAGCGCACTTCCCAAGTTTGGAAAGTACAATGAGGAGAGTGGAAGCTTTAGGATCAAAGAGTAAAAACATTTAGAGAATCGACTAGGAAGTGATCCAAGAAACAATATTGTATTTTATTTAATGTAAATCCTATGCTGTTAGCATTTAATAAAATATTATCTATACGATTTAATAATGATTTTATAAGAAAAAAAGGTTTAGTATTGATTTTATTGTTTATATTATTTTATTCCAATCCAATACAAAAGATTCATTTACCAAAAATATATATATATACAAAAGATTCAAATCTGATGGTTTTATACAAGATCTTCTATAAGTTTGACTCTTAGATGTAAGTTATATACAAAAAAAAAAAAAAAATTGTATGGTAAAATCTAAGGTATGGCTAACCATGCTAATAACATGTGGTTTGCATATTGATTCATATGTCATGATTCTTTGTTGCTTGCATAGTATAGTTTTTAGGGTTTTTAGTACTATCTTTGAGTTTATTCACTTTAGTCTATTATATTTGAAATTACTGATTATAACTTATAGTTATACTTTATTATCGTTTTTCACTTCTTGCTTTCACATTGCTTCTTGCCTTCTCTTCTCACTCTGGTAACTTAAAGTAAAGTAGTCAAGCAATTTGACATGTCTGGTAGCCATTTGATTATCTATGTGATTAACTTGTAAACATATGTTTTTCGTGCAAGGAGGAATTGGAAAAGGCATACAACAAAGTGAATTTGGGATTTTCTACTCTATGTTATGAACCTATGAGGTTTTGGCATTCAATGGTGGAGATGGATGGGAAAAATTTTTAGATTGGTTACTTTTCTATGTTGGTGCATGGGGTGTTAGGGGACTATTTTGGATGCATTAGAGGCCTTTGTCAAGCTGACCAGCTCTCACCCCTGCTTTCTTGTTGGTGGTTGAAAGTTGAAACTATGGGGAGATTGATTGGTAAGGGGACTGAAAGCAGAATGCCTGAAGAGTTTTAGATAGAGAATGGGATAGTGAAAGTGTCACATTTGCAGTTTGTTGATGATATCAAAACTTTTTTGCAATAATTCCCAGCGTCATATATAGATGCTTCAATGTGTTCTTCGTTGCTTCAAATCGGTTTCAGAAACGAGGATTCTGACCAAGAGTTTGTTGATAGTTGTGGGGGAGGTGGCAAATTTGACCAGCTGGCAGGTGATTTGGGGTGTTGGATATGCCATTTTCCCTCCACATATCTAGGGCTTCTACCCTAGGGGAAAAATACAAGAATAAGGAGGTTTGGAATCTAGTTGTGGTGAGGAGGAAGAGGTTGAATAGATGGAAGGCTAGATACCTTTCCAAAGGTGTCAAGTTGGCACTAATTAAGGCTTGCTTGGCTAGGATTCCAATTCACTATTTGGTGTTGTTTACATACCATGGAGATAATTCAAAGGGACTTCTTATGGAGAGGGGATAAGGAGGCTAAGGGGCAACACGTTGTAACATGGGATAGGGTGCACATCCCAAAGCTTGGGGGGAAAATGTAAAATTTTGAGTATGATAACAGCAACACTTTGTAAGTGCCTTTGGCATTTTGGTTTGGAGGATAGCCTATGGAATAATGTGATGGCAGCTAAATATGGGGTGCAAGAAGGGTGGGATCTTGGTAAACCAAGGGGACCTTATGGGTGCAGCCCATGGAGAGGCATCATGAAACATATGCATGCCTTCAAGAGAGAGCTTACTCATATTGTGGGATGGAAGGAGGACCTATTTCTGAGAGGATATCTAGTGCAAGGAGTGTCCTTTGAAGCATGTGTTCCCAGGAGTCTAGTCTTTGGCAATAGATGCCAGATTCCTAACACAACAATGTCTGAGTACATGACAAGGGGTAAAGATGGTGCTGTGTGGCAGTCAGTTCTACGAAGGGCGGCTTTTGATTGGGAGATAATGCTGACTGTACAGCTGTTAGGGTGTCTGGCTGAGAATCGAAACTTCAGAAAGCAAGATGATTATAGATCTTGATAAAGAGGCCAGGAAGGCAATTCACTGTTAAGTTGTGCTATGAGATTTTGAAAGGCTCCCAAGGGGTGACAGGTCTGTGGAAGGAAGTTTGGTATAAGGTGGTTCTTTTGAGGGTCTAGTTCTTCTTGTGGACAGCAGCTTTGGACAAACTTTTGACAATGGATGTGTTGAAGAAGAAGGGTTTCCAGCTCACTAGTGTATGTTTGTTTCATTACAATAGTGGTGATTTAACTTCGCATCTTCTGCTGCACTGCCTGTTTTCTTGGGAAATTTGGAACAATATTGCTAGGGACTTTGGCTTAGTTTTCATCTCTCCTCCACATTTGCCTTCCCTTCTTGAAGAATGGAGGACAATGGCACTACATGGGATTGGGAAGAGAATAGGCGGCTGGTTCCGGTAGCAGTTTGTTGGTTGCTATGATTAGAGTGAAACAACCTGGTGTTTGATGGCTATACTGAACCCTCTTTCAAAGTATATATGAGAACCAAAGAGAAACTCATTTTCTGGGCTAGAAGATGTAAAGGGTGGGATTCAAGGGCATGGGACCCTTGTAAGGGATTGGGATGCTACTATTGAGTGACACAAGAGTAGAATTTTGAGCTTTGGGGTGGTTTGGTGTGCCTTTGGGGGGTTATATTCCTTCTTTTTCCTTTGTAGGGGGATCGGTCATCCCCCGCTTCTCTTTCTTTCCTTTCCTTTTCTTTTTTTCTGTTTGCTATTGCTTTTGTTTTTCTGTGCTTGCATAAATTCTTTGCTCTTATCAAAAAATGAAAAATAAATGATTGTGCTTATCTTAACATTCCTTGAAATTCCATTGACAAAGTTCAGTTAATATTTCCCTACTTTACAATGGCTCAAATTTTGGTGAAAGAAAAATTTTCCACAAAATTTCTATTATTTCAAAATATTCTAACAAAATTTCCTCAAAACTTTCATAACTTCCTAGGGTGAAATATACATCAAAATCAAAATTATATATATATATATATATATATATATATATATATATATATAAACACACACGCGCGTGTGTGTGTGTGTGTGCATATATGTATGAGCAAGTAAGACAAACAAAAAAAACTAAG
>JAOXJP010227769.1:0-25216 GCA_025762735.1 Platanus orientalis | reverse complement strand
CTTTCTTTACTTTATTTTTTGTCTTCTCTCATCATACTCATCTTGTAGGTGCCTAATTCTTAGGTATCCTACATCATCATCACCAAAGAGACTAGGTAGAAAGATAATAATAATAAAAAAAAACAAGAAAATTGATGGCTACAAGCTTTCATAGACAACATAATAAATAACAAAAATGGGGTAGGAATAATAGTTGATAAAGATCAAAAGGAGAAAGTTCATGCTTTTTTTTTTTTGATAAATGAGAAAATTCATGTTAAGAGTATATAAGATAGGATTATAGTAATCATAAATGTTTTAAAGAAAAAGAAATTAATATAACTAGTGCATATGCAACTCAAGTAGAGGATGAGATGAAATTATTAAGAATCAATTAAGTTTAGACAAACATGAATGGAAATGAATTAATTCAGGAAATTCTTAATGTTGGGAATATTAATGGGGGCAACTTAAATGGACATGTGGGAAAAGCCCATGGAGGATACAAGAGAGTTCATGGAGGATAGATATTTAGAGAAAAAAATGAAAACGGTAAGATATTCCTAGATTTTACAATGGCAAAGGATTTTGCAATAGCAAACATGTACTTCAAAAAACGAGAATAACATTTGGTGACTCATAGTGGATCAAATAGTTAGATAGGAAATAGTGGATCAAATAAGAATTAGATAGAATGGTCAATAATAAGGACTGAAGGTTGTCCTGAGAAAGATTCTAACTATAGAACATAGGTAAGTTGTTTTAAGAGGTGAATGAGAAAGAAACGAGAGACTAATTGCCCAAAAATTGGATGGCAGAACCTTAAAGGAGATAAAATAATGACATTTAGAGATGAATTGGTTAAATGATGGGAAAATGAAAGTTAAAAGCAGATACTAATATCATGTGTAATTAAATGACCAGTTTTTATTAAAAGAGTAGCAATAGCGGTTGTGACTTTATAGTAGAATGAAGTTCAAACATCAATCAAAGATACAATGTCGTGTTGTAAGGCTTGGCAAAAGACTAAAAACATAAAACTAAGAAAGAAGTTAAGGAAGCTATATGCAAGGTTAAATTTATGGCGTATGATGACCTTTAAGTACTAAGAATGGTGAAATGAATGTATACGGACCTGCAAGAATGAGGAAGGAATGAGACAAAGAGATTAGACAAAGGTGGAGGATATTTTCAAATTTGTTAAATGGGGATCATATAGAAATTTTAGTTTAAACGTAAATAGAAACGTTAATGAAATTAGAGATTATAAATCTCTTAATAGGATTAGATTGCTTGAAGTTAGAAGCTTTATGGAAAATGAAGATATATAACCAGATGGTATCCTAATTAAAGTTTAAAAATGCATGTGAGACCATGGCTTATAATGGTTAATATTCAACAACATCATTATAACTAAAATATGCTTAGATAAATGAAGAAAAAGTATCATGGTGTCCATCTACAAGTACAAAAAAGATATTTAAATTTGCACTAATGATCGTAGGATCAAGTTTATAAGCCAATCAATGAAAATTTGGGAGAGAATGATCCAACATAAACTAAGAAATGAAACAAGTATTAAAAGAATCAGTTCGGATTTATGCATGGAAGATCAACAACCAAAGCTATTTTCTTAGGCAATTAAAGAAAAACTGTAGAGGGAAGAAAGGTCTTCACATGATCTTTATTGACTCGAAACAAGTATATGATATTACCTAGAGAGATTATATGGTGGATTTTGGAAAATAATAGAATCCAAGTACATATACTTAGTCAAGGATACGTACAAGATAATGATAACTTGTGTCAAGACAAAGTAGGGGAGAGTGAACAAGTTAGAAAACAAAGTAAATTTACACTAGGGATCAGCATTGTTCCCATATCTCTTTGCCTTAGTTATGAGACTTGACTAGGCATATATACGAGGAAGTCCTAGGGTTTATGTCATCGATGATGATGTTGTTTCGATTGAGAAGACTAGAGTGTAAATGCCAACTTAGAATTATAAAGTATGGAGGGATGTTTTAAACTCAAAACATTTTAAATAATCCATACTAAAACAAAGTATATGGAATGCAATTTTAATCAAAATAGGAGTAGAATTGAGGGAGTAGTTATGTCCCGTAGTGACTATTTTCATTTTCTTGGTTCAATCATCCATAAAAAGAAAGATATTGTAGAGGATTTTTCCCATAGAATTTGAGTGGGGTAATTGAAGTGGAGAGGTGCATATAGTGTCTTTTGTGACAAATGAATACCATTAAACTTGAAAGAAAATACAATAAGACAGTGGCTAAGATGTTCAGATGGATGAGTGGCAAGACTAGCAAGATCGGGTTAGGAATGAATCCATTCACAGAAGCTTAGGTGTTGCACCAATGATAAGTTGAGAGAAAGTCAACTAAGATGATTCAATCATGTGCAAACAAATGGATGACGTGACTAGTGACAAGGTGTGAGATGATGCAAGCTAAAAGTCTGGAAAGGACAATACAAAGGCCAAAATCAACTTAGGTTGAACTAGTGAGAAAAGACATGGGTGCTTGGCATTTAACATTAGATATGGCCCCATATCAAGTGGGATGGTGGAATAGGATTCGTGGACGACCCCAAGCAATTGGGATAAGGCTTTGTTGTTGAGAAACTCTTTGGTTACTCCCTAGTCCATGATTTGGATCATGCAGGTTGTAAATCCAACCCATAACTTCATTTTAAAATAAAATAATATGGACTTGACTTTCAATCGACAAATAATCATAAATCTTCCTAGATTTCAAGGATTTGTTAGCATTTGGAAGTTGCTTATTGCATTCCAAGGTTCAATTGAACAAACTATCAAAATTAACTAACAAAACCCAAGAAAAATAACTGTAAAACCAAAATATGATGGTATGTATTGATATTCAAAGTGGGTTCACTCAAACAGTTTCACAAAAAAAAATGACAAGATCATAAAGTGGAAAAACTCTAATATCACAGTAATTTAATGGGTAACACACACCCATTAAGCAATAACTCCTGATGAGCCTAATAACCAAACAACTAAAACAAGCTTCAATAGAATCAGTTACTAGACGGATCCAATCACAGATGACTAGACCACCTCTAGGAAATCCCAAATCCATGATTTTCCTCGAATGCATGTTGACCAAAAGTACTTCAAAATAATCTACCCCCAACCCGACCCAAAATAAAAACTTGGGAGACCAACTATTTGTGAAAAATAAATAAATAAAATTAACCTGGTGTAGAGTAAGTGGCATCATGATGCCAAGTTCTTGTTGTGGTTTTGAAATGAGCCGCCAAGCCATACAATTGCATAACTGCATTGGTTTCAAAAGAAAATAGCATGACTGTTGAAGATTGTAGCATGGTACAAGAGCACATCACCTTTTAAGTTTAAGGTCTACACATAATTGAGAAGTAACAATGCCATCAAGCTTCTGCAGAATAGAATAGCAAGAAAGACTATGTATTATTGAGAATAATAAATTGTTGTGTATGTATAAGTCCAAACCTACAAGCAGAGTCTTCAGGTGGATAGATGACTTTAATAAACCAACTTAAGAGAAGGTTTTTCAACTTCAATCTAACAAGTGCATCGATCTATTGTAACTAGAGAATGATACATGAGAAAAAGGAAAAGAACCCTTAATTTATAATAATAATTATTATTTTGGGCACCCGGGGGGGGAGAGAGAGAGAGAGAGAGAATAGTAAGGATCTTAAATGTCAAACACATTCTTTTAAAAAATGTGACATTATCTTAACCGATTGAACTTGAAGTATGGCTTTAATGTTAGAAAAGTTCCCTTTTGTCCGGGGAAATGAGGTCAAAATATAACATATATAGACTAAAATTGAAACAAGTAACAGTGCATAGATGACTCTTTTATCATTGTAGAACCATATCTACCATTATGACACCATCGCCAAAGAGAAGCCATGTGAAGCAGAAACATAAATTACAAAGCTAACAAAATATAAGCCACAACAAGTCCATCAAACCAGCTCAAATGAAGACTTACAAACTGGAGCCAACAAAGATCCTTACAACAAGGATGATATAGTTTTAGATTGCAAAGCTTCCATAACTATGATGCCTCCAACCATTTATATCAATATTGGGCACCTACCAAGATGAGCAGCCAACTTAAAAGAAAATGCATGGATAAAGAGAAAAGTAAGACATTGCGATACATGAGCCTTCTGTTGTGCGCAAGCCTAGATTTGGATTGTAGGTAGCAATAAATAAAAGAAGAAATTAATGCAAACAACAAACACACAAAGCACAAGACGATTTAACGTGGTTTGGCTTAAAATCTATGTTCATAGGCAAAGACAATCAAGAGAGCTTTCACTATGTAAAACTAAAGATTACAAGAGCTTTAGCGGCTGCCTCTCTCTTCCAAACCCTATTAACATTTAAGAGAGAAAAGCTCCAAAAATATCTCACAAAACCCTATTCCTTAAATATGGGTTTTATACTGAAAATAAACAAACTAACCAAAAATGGAACTAGTGATCATTCCGTGTTGAGGGTCCAACATGACTCTCATTGAGAGCCGTGAGACTTAAAGCTACCAACTCAACAAATCTCCACCTTGGCTTTAATTCTACCAAGACTTACATAGTACCAAAAACTATACTCCTATCTTCTCCACATAACCCTGAAGGGTAACTCTGAATACTATGAACTCTTGTATCTTTACAAGACACAAAACCTATGACATGTGCACCATACTCCCCCTTGACTCACATTTTGGAACCACCTGGGAGAAGACCCGCACTTGTCCTTCTTAGTGAACTATGCACTATATGTACCTAAAACGCACCTCCGCCTTGAACCTTAATCGCAACTTGCTTGCAATCACCTCAAACAACTATTGGCCTTCAAAAAACACCGTTACATATACCATTGAATCAATTCTATCCTGAAACCATCTGACTCGATCATAACACGACCAATGCACAAGTGTAGCTGTCCTGAGTTAACTCGCTTAATCAACTCTAGAGAAGGACCTCAATCTTTCCTCTCCAATCATAGGAATCTCCTTACCATCATCTACTGCTAGGAAACCTGTATCACCTCTCTTTGTTGCATCCATAAAAGAGACCCTACACCAGCATTGGTTATTCCGTGCACCTTGTTTTTATTTACCCGTCGAGATCAAAGGAATACTACCAATCACTGTATTCCCCATCAGATGATACAAACCATCATCACCACACTTTACTCCCTTCTTAAGACCAAACAGCCACATATAATTTTCATGGTTCCACTTATAGCTAAATACTATAACCCTTGGAGTCCAACCAACCTAAGGATATTAAATTTCTTTGCATCTTTGGGAGATGTGCCACACCACCCAAAGTATGAACCACTCCATCAAACATCTTGATCTTCACCGTCCCAACACCCATGACGTCACAAGTAGACTCATCACCCAAAGAAATAAATCATGTCTTCTTCTCTTGGAACATATCAAAATATTCTTTCTTAGAGCAAATATGACCAGGACAACCTGAATCTAATACCCATTCATTATGAGAAAATGTGTCCATACCTTTAGAGACTATGAGAACATCTCCAATGTACTCTTCATGTTCCTCTACCAATGTTGTACTAGGATTATCACATTTCTTCCTGTTAAAACGCTCTGGACAATCCCTCCTCATGTGACCATATTCTTTACAACAAAAGCACTGCATCTTGCCATTTTCTCTAGACTTGGATCTAGACTGACCTTTATCACTTTCATAACCTTTTTTTCTTTGTTCTTCCTCCTGCAAACAGAGCTTCTGCCTATCCCTCACCCTCTTCTCCAAATACCTTCTTCCTCAATTCCCTAAAATGCAAGGATTCCTTAACATCCTCCATGGAAATGGTATCCTTTCCATAGAGTAAGGTCCTGACAAAGTGTTCATATGATGCAGGTAAATAGCACAAAACAATGATAGCTTGATCCTCATCATCAATTTTAATATCAATATTTTTCAGATCCATAATGATTTTATTGAATTCATCTAGATGCACTTTCACAACATACCTTCTCTCATCCTCAATGTAAAAAGCTGTTGTTTCAAATACTACCTATTCGTGAGAGACTTCGTCATGTACAGACTTTCCAACTTAAGCCACAACCCAGCTGTAGACTTCTATTCTACAACCTCTCTCAACACTTCATCGGCCAAGCACAACTGAATCGCGCTAAGTGCCTTGAGGTCAAGTTCCTCCGTTTCATCTTTCCTCATCATTGTAGTAAAATTTTCCTTCCCCATCAAAGTTTTGGTCAGTCCTTGTTAAACCAACAACCTGCCCATCTTCACATGCCATAGACTAAAATTGTTATGCTCGTCGAATTTCTCCACTTCGTACCTTGCCGCCATGTTAAAAAATCTAATCACAACCTAGGGCTCTGATACCAATTGTTGTGTGGAAGCCTAGATTTGGATTGTAGGCAACAATAAATAAAAAAAGAAATTAATGCAAACAGCAAACACACAAAGCACAAGACGATTTAACGTGGTTCGGCTTAAAACCTACATTCACGGGCAACGACAATCAAGAGAGCTTTCACTACATAAAACCAAAGATTACAAGAGCTTTACCGACTGCCTCTCTCTTCCAAACCCTATTAACGTTTAAGAGAGAAAAGCCCCAAAAAATATCTCACAGAACCCTATTCCTTAAACAGGGTTTTATACCCAAAATAAGCAAACTAACCAAAAATGGAACTAGTGATCATTCCATGTTGAGAGTCCAATACGACTCTCTCGTTGAGAGCCGTGAGACTGAAAGCCATCTACTTAACACCTTCACTCAGTGACTCCTAGATCTTGTCAAGCTTTTCTGCCTTTACGATAGGGTTGGCATTAGCTATAGCATCCTGAGAAACAGTCTGATAATCAAAGGCGCAGTTGTGTTTGTCCAAGTACCGATGAACAACACATAAAAGGTTTCCACGCTGACAATTAAACCTAGTTAACCCGACACATTTCCTGCAAGTGATGCACCTATTTAGACCTTCTTTCACCTTTGCCTCAACAACCTCACTCAAGACTGAAGCACATGATACCTGTGTTAAAATGATCTTAGTCTCTATTGAAGCAACTGTAACATCTCCAATAGCATCAACAACAGGTTCCTTTCCATTGTTGCTAGTGCTTCCATTCACAATACTCCCAATGGATGATGCTGCAAGTTTAGCCTTCTTCTTCTTTAACACCAAGTCCTTATGGCACTTGGAACACATATTCATGGTAGCTGCACTTCCAAAGAAACCGTAGTTGTTAATGTAGAGAATAGGACCTTCGGGAGCCTAGCAACCTGTCTTATCCTGCTCCATTTTTTCAACTCACTTGCACCAAAATTACCTAAAAATCTCCAAATACAAAATATGATAGCAATTGAACTATTCCCATCCTTAACACAAACAAACATATAGGAGTAATAGACAAAAATGATATAACCATACCCTATTATACCATATAAAACATCAACCCTAACCTTAATCCTAACCAATTCAATTTGCATCATAGTATGGAATTCATAGCCCTTAGTTGGTCTGAAAATTTACACCTGACAATAGGATCAATCAATAAGCCTAAAAATAACAATATGCCAAAACTCTAATCTGAAACCCGTATGCTAACACCAACAACGCAAGATATATCGATCATAACCAACCCTTGACCAACGTCTAGACGTTTCAAGCCATATATCAATAGCCCATCACTACTGTCATCTAAAACCTTTTATCGTATTCGGAATTCACTAAATTTTTGATTAAACAGAAAACCCTAATAGTAACCCATCCAAATTTATATATAAAAATAAAAAAATAAAAAAGATTCAACTGCACCCATAGACCTCAGCTTTTACCCCTTTTTTTTTTCTTTTTCTTTTTCTTTTTTTAGGTTAAAGAGATTATGTGCATAAAATGCATGATTTGAAATGAAAAGAGAAACAAAAATTTTATATTAAAAAAAATTGAAAATCGCTCTAAGGGAGACAAGATCCTACCAGATAATTAAAAGAAATTAAACCCTAAACAAAATATTCAAATATATCAAGAAACCCTCACCTATTCGCAAGCGATTAAAGTTCTTCCTCACGATTCCTTTAGGCCAATCACAAATCTAGATCTCACCAAATGAGTCCTATAACCATCAAAACAAACCACAGTTCAAACAAACAAACAAAACCTGATTAAATTCAAAATTTTTAAAAAAACAACAAACATCCTTATCCCAACTATTTGGGGTCAACTAACATGAATCCTGTTTCTCCATTGCGCTCTGTTTAGGGCTATATCTACCGTTAAATTACAAGCTGCCATGTCCCTCCTTACTACCTCCACCTAGGTCAATTTTGGCCTTCCTCTAATCCTTCTAGCACCTTCAACTTGTATTGTCTCACTCTACCTCACTGGTGCAGTCATTGGTCTTACCTAACTACCAAATACATAAAGAATTTCATAAAAATTGCACATAGGATAAGAATGAAAATTCTAGAATTAACCACTGCTCAAGTTGTGTTGTGCAGAACATGTTTGCATAGTAAAAAAGTGGGGTCCACTTCTGGGATCAAATGATGTCATCTGGGGATTAAATTTGGTGGGATGGTAAGTCAATATGATAGTAACTTTTAGTTAAAATTTGAGCTCCAGACTCCAAGTATGGAAGTACTTATGGGCACTGTAACATAGGTTGTTCAAAAAATAAAGCTGAAAAGAGGAGACAGGCTTGTCTCCCCTATGTTCAACCATGGGGGTTACTTATCTGAGATCAGGGATGGGTCATTTATAGCATAGAGGATCTAAACATGAAGAAAAAGGGGAGGGGACCAACCTAGCCTGAGCTTTTCTTCCATTTTTTCTCTTTTTCTTTCTTTCTCTCTTTCTTTCTCTTCTCCCTTTTCTTTTCTCTCTTTCTTTCTTGGAGATTTATCCTCAGAATTCTCTCCCTCCTCTTCCTTGGGTGAATTGGGGGTATTTATAGGTGGGAACCAAGGCATGGGGGGCATGAGGGATGACACAGGTACCTATGTCATTGGGAGAATGGGTGGAGGGGAGGGATGGTGAGGTGGTGGAAGGAAGGTTTAAGAAGGGAGGAGAGGTGTCCAAAGGGGGGACAGCTATGTGGTTCTCATGAGGAGGTGGGGGTGAGTGGAAGGGGGTGAATGTGGTGGTTGATAAGGTGGTGGGGCCAAAGGAAATGAGTGGTGGAAGAAAGGAGGTGGGACCCATGGGAACATGTGGATGAGGTGAGGAGGTGGGAAAGGGGTGTAGGGGTTAGGGTAGTGGTTGCTAAGGTCTATTCCTTTTATTTGGAATATTCCAAATGAGGGGCTTAAGGGTAAAAAAAATTTGGGGGTATTTTGGGAAAAAGAGGGATTTTTGAGAAAAACAATGATTGCCTGTACTTGAAAATATCAACTACTTTATGGATTTTACCCCTTTACTATCTGGGTGTACTTTTTGGGTTTCCTAACTCTAAATGTTTTGGGTTTTATAAGTTTTTTACATCTCCCAGATGCTTTGGTCACAACACAACTGTCAGAATTGGATTTGGAGAGGGGTAAGTGGGTCAAAATTGATTCCAAACAACTCTAAAATGACTCATACCTATGCGGAAAGGGTAAATGGTAAAATAAAATTTTGAAATCTTGATATGAAAGTTGACCTTCAAATTTTGTAAGACACAAGCTCTGACTATTCACAAACCGATACCCGAGTTAGAATCTACGTCCAAAACCCTGATTTGTCCCGGACCAAACTTCCTGTGAAATTGAGACATATTTTTCCTGGGTCTTAGATGAAAACATTAGGGGTTATAACATTTTTAGGTCTTAGAACTATGAGTCCATAGGACTTAACAGGCTGACAATTTGATTCCCGGTGAATTTCTAGGAGGCCCTCAAAGAAAGGTCACTTGGCCAAAGGATAAACCTTGGATTTATGAAGAACTAGGAAATTAGGATATGTTTGATCTATGGATTGACTTATATATCTAGGTGTTTATAGAAGATCTCAAAAAATATGAGAAAATGAGCCTAACCTTGAGGGTTTTGGATTCCTAGTGAGTTCTTCGAGGTTCATCGAGTGTCCAAGGCTGATAAAAGTGGTTCTACTATGATTTAAGAGAATGTCGTAATCAAGGCATACTAGGTTTCTTGGAAATCCTGATGTGGGTTTTCTTGAGAGATCTTGGGCTTGCCAAGATGAGGCCACTAATTAGTTGAGTTTCTGATCTGTGACGAGCTTTTAGAGGTTTACTGAAGGTCCATCACTTGCTACAAATGATTGGGCTTGTTCTAGGGAGATTGGAGAAATTGATGTACAATGGTCCTAGCAATACTTGATTTTGATGGCTAGCCTTGAAGTCCCGAAAAAACAGAGAATTGGCTTTTGACTGATTTGAATTTGGTTGTCTGGATGTCTTTCGGGGACCTACAAAAGGTCAAATATGGCTAAAATTATCATTCGAGGGTTTGGAAAAATATTAAGATTTTGGGTTTTTTTGGATCTCTAGATATCTTGATTCTTTAGACAATCCTATAGATGATTAGGATAGGAGGGTACAGGACTTGACTTGAAGCCATTTGGATAATGGGGACAATGTCTAGGGTTTACTGAGAGTTTAATTTTGAGAGAAAATGATAGATTTTGGGGATATAAGGGTAAAATGGTAACTTTCCTAACCTTTAATGCTTCAATGTGGGAAGGCTTATGAAAGTTGAGGAGTCCTAGAGAAAATGGGTCCAATAGTCTGAAGTCAAGATTTTTAAAGGTGTAAGGGTAAAATGGTAATTTGTTAGCCTTTTGATACTTCAATGTGGGAAGGCTTATAAAAGTTGGTAAATTCAAAAGGGTTTTACTATGGGAGGATTTATCAAGGTTGAGGAGTCTTGGAGAAAATGAGTCAAATAGACTATAGTTGGGATTTTTAACGGTTTAGGGGTAAAATGACAATTTGCTAGCCTTTTGATGCTTCAATGTGGGAAGGCTTATGAAGGTTGGCAAAGTCAAGATAAAATAGAGCTGATGGATGCAAATTTAAGCCCTCATAGTCCTATATTATTTTTTTTTGGGAATTAGGGTTTAGCCTAGTTGATCTTTGGATAAAGTTTGGACATCTTTATTGCGCTTACGACTAGAGTATCCATTGAGAATGCATGTTTATCTAAAGCTCAGGGGTATCTAGACTTTGGCTCTATTCCATGTTGTAATGAACCCATCTGATTCCATTAATTAGCCCAAGCCAAAATTTGGGTGTTGACATGGGTTCCACATAAAATAGAATAAATCTTGTGTTGTCACGAATCCAGAGGAGGATTTTACCCAAATTTTGATCTCTCAACAATATATTTTATTGCTTGAAATTATTTGTGCACTCAAAATTATCTAAGATCACCCATACTAAGTGAACTACCAAACACTCAAATGCTATTTTTCTCACAGGATGCTCGATCGCTCAAACTAGGGTCTTGATTAATTGAAATTGGGTTCAATCGCTCGAACTCCCCCTATACTAACTCTCAATTTTCAAGGTTCATTTTTTTGGGTCTCCAAGGTCTAACCCAAGTAGTCCCACAGCTTCCAATCTCTCCCTAACCCATTCCTAGGCCTCTAGTGTACTGAGGTTAGCCCTTATGATTAAAAATACTAAGGGTTCCATAAACTGACACATGGTGTCAGGTTTGGGTCTCTAAGTCTTGCCTAAAGTGGATGTAGGGCATTACAATATATTATGTCTTTTCTTAGTGGATTTGCTTTACCATGTGGCATTGGAGAACGCATCCAGTCCACCATCCTAATGGAAGTAGGAAAGCTTCCCATGAGAACAAGAATGAATTTAGCGGGCCTTCCCTATGTTGCTTATACAATGGGATAAGGAGACTGGTGGAATAGTCTGAAGACTAGGGAAACCAGAAACAAAGCCATTTTCGTGCCACTACAATATTAAAGCAGTTGGCTTTACCTCCATTTCAAGACAATCTATCTAAGAAGAGAGATTAACCTAATGGGGACAATAATGATAAACTCCCTGAAAGGTTGCCCAATCAATGAGGTTAAATGCCCTTCTACCTTTTTTTTTGTTTTGAAGACAACTGCACTTTGATGCCTACCCATTTCTTTAAAGGTGATACATTAGTGGATAATGGAGCACTTTCTAGTGATGCGTAGACCTACATCTTTTCCTTGAGCAGTAGGGCATTCAAAGGCAGACAGGATGAGAACCTAAATGCCAAAGCTTATAATTCCCATAGGATGGCTAGAAAGTTTGGATGTTATTAGGGTCTTTCTTTTCTACCCATGGAATAGAGAAGATGAGGCAAAGTGGCCAACTTATCAGATATTAAGGCTAAGTATTTGTACTTCGTTCAATCTAGAGTGGGCAGCAAAGCCAAGATTCTTGGGCCCCCAAAATTTTAAAATTATTTTCTATTTAACCATTGCTTTTTGAAGTGGTGGACAAGTTCATTTAATCACATTATTCGATATAATGAGGATAGAGATAGGTCCTGTGTGGTTTATGATGATGAGATGAATGTACTGAGACTTGCCAACAATCAACTAGACGAGGATTTAGTTCATTGAGATTCTAGGCCAACATGGCCTAAAAAGGACAAGGAGAAGAAACAAAGAATGAAGCATGGAGAGGCAAGTGCTACTACACTAACTCCTTCACCTTCTCCTCCCTCACAACCAGGTCTTGGCCTTGAAAGACAAGCCAAGAGGTCTTCCAAAAGAATAAAGAAAACCACTAGATTGGAAACAAGGAACCACACCCCCACCTATATTCCAAGCCCAGATCGGGCTACTAGTCCAGAGTGCCTATCACCTTAAAGGGATTTTGATGATGTAGTGTACCAATCTCTAGGTGAAATAAAGGCCATTCCTTCTTTTCCACAGAATGAATGTGGAGAAATAGTTCCTACCCCCACTCGTTCATCAAATATGGAGATTGTGGGAAGTTTCAAGGAGTCGTGACGACTGAATAAGGATGATTGAAATGCATCCCCTACTTTAAGAAACCAATATCGTCTGATCTCCTATTCCTAGTCCTATAGTGAAATCAAGCTCTTAGCTAGAACCATTAATATATTCCAAAAAAAAAAAAATGCCAGCTTCGTGCCCTCCTCTAGGCATA
Organism: Platanus orientalis; assembly: GCA_025762735.1. Lineage (NCBI taxonomy): Eukaryota > Viridiplantae > Streptophyta > Magnoliopsida > Proteales > Platanaceae > Platanus > Platanus orientalis. The sequence continues at coordinate 12,079 of JAOXJP010227769.1, read as the reverse complement.
GCTCCCAAAAAAAGAGTCTAAGATTAAATCCTATGTACCTTGGGATGTCCTTATGCGTATGTGGAAAACTTGCCTTCAAGAGTTGGAAGTGCTTTGGGTGGCAGGTTGTGACCTAGGTGATCTTGCAAACGCCCTGAATGGCTATGACCTTGAAGATAGTGTATTAGGCTTTATTTTCATAAAAGCGATAGGAATTACCCCCGAGATGCATACTATTTCCCTCTTGATATAGATTTATCTTTGCCCACTCGTGCTACCCTCCCTCAATATATCAACAATGTTTGTGAAAGGATGGCTGCAGTCAGGGTGACTCCTACACCTGCAACCTTAGGGGCATCTCACAGCTCGATTGAGGAGCAAGTTAGGAAGGAAGAAGCTTTTCGAATGGGAACAAAGACTTGTATGGATTCTTTTCCATTGTAGGAAGGTTTAGCCCCTAGAACATAAGAATAATAAGAAGAAGAAATGATGCAACATGCTATCATATAATCAAAAAAGACTCAATGTGCATCAAGATTTAATAACTTTTGACCCATGGGAAACCGTTTGACATGGGTGGCTTTTCAAGATCTAAAGATGTTGAAAAAGCTATCGAGGTAGGGTGTGTATCAGTTTCTCTAACCACTGTTGAACGTTCATCACAGGTTGAGGTAATACTTTCTTTTAATCTAATATCCTCATGCACTTTTTCTAATATTGTTGTGAAGATGCATGTTGATAAAGATAGTACTTCAATTCTTTATAGTAGAATAAACGAAGTCCCCTTTCAGCATGTGTATGATCAAAATGATGTTACTATGGATGAGAGCAGTGCCATGGAGTTGGTTCCCGATGATAACAAGACTTCTGAGCTTGTTGATGAACAAATCAAACCACTGAAGTTATTGATTCTATCAAGGCATATGAGCCCTTAGAACAAGAAGAACTTGAGGCCATGGGGTTTGTTGGTGAGTAATTTGAGTCTACAAAACCCGTTAGTGATAGTGATAAGGTTATAGGGCCTATAGATAAAGGGGTAGGTCAATTAGTGCTTGTTGACACCCTTTCTTCTAACCTATGGGAGAGGATCAAGACTATATTGAATCTCAAGTTCAATCTTTGGATCCTGATCTTGTTGAGACTCTCAAGGGCACAGACTTGGCCATCTTAGATGAATTTGGAGAACTGTTGGATTATGGATTCTCTAATGAGGAGGAACCATACATATATCTGCCAACATTTTGTAGAGTATATTCTAGCCAATCTGAAAAACTTGCCAATGAATATGTTGTTATGGAACCAATGGTCAAGGCTAAAAGAGATTCTCTAATTTCACTTGAAGAAATTAAGGATTATATGGAGGAAAATGCTCCAACTGATTACTCTAATCACAATCAATCACCAGAGATTGAGCATAGTGGAGTCACTACACCATCCATCACTGAATAGACATACATATTACACATGTAGTTGAAATTCTATCCTAGAGGGGGGGGGAGGTGAATAGGATCTTTATAAAATATTTAAAAATTCTTTTAATTAAGCCAATTACTTTTCGATGAATTTATCACAGACCATGGGGCTCCGTCATGCACTATAGTGTTACTTATAGCAGAGCGGGAGCAGGGCTGATAAATTCCCTAAGATTGTTTAACTTAATTCTTTATCAATTAGATTGATTTACTCTTGATTTGATAATGCTTAGAATAAACATAAGTGCATAAATCACAAGAACACAATGGAGAGCAAATATACACAACCACAACACAGAGATTTATAGTGGTTCGGCACTCAGGCCTACGTTTACTCTTAAAGCTTAATCTCAGAGCTTTCTGTAATTTTATTTAGATTGAAATATAGATAATCTAGGTAAAATTCACACAAAACCCTTTCTACTTGCAATGCAAGCTAACCGACACTCTATGTCTCTGAAGAGTGCAAAACTCCTTCCGGTGTCTCCGACAGAAGGGAATCAAACAATGAAATAATATAAAATAGATACAGATTACCTCATGTAGGTTGATGTATTAATAAATACCGAATACGAAGGCTCCTTTTTGCAAGTTGATTTGCCTTATCTTCCACATATTGAAGTACAATAGAGAACACGTTCTTAAGTCTTTTGAATCACTAGTTTCCTTGCAACGGACAATCAATGATACTCTCTTCTTTTGATATAATCAGTAGTATGCTCAGAGAAACGATTCACACAAGTCTTTTCAATGGCTCAACATCAGATAGGCAATAATCACATAGACTTCATGGCTTTCAGACTAGCCGTTTTCTCAGACAATACTACTTCTTTTTCATTTGTCGCTCTCACTTTAAAACCTAAGGTATTATCACCCTTTTATAAAGTTAGGGTTCATTTTGGTCCATAGGATTAGAACTCTTTCTAATGGACAAATCCTAAGAAAAGTCAGATTGGAATCTCAAAATATATTTTATTTTTTGTAAATTCCGCGATTGTGATCGATCACACATTTCCTGTGATCGAGCAGGGAAGTGTGATCGATCAGGACCTAGGATCACAACTCTCAGAAAAATTTATTTTGGCCTAAAATCAGACTTGTGATTGATCACAAGATCTGTGATAGATCAGCCGTGATTGATCACAAATCTTGTGATCGATCAGGGTTTGTAATTTTTCCCTGCACTTGCTTCTGTCCCATCTTTTGGTGTTGGGCCTTTTCCATTATCTTTTTGGGACTTTTATAGTTGTTTTTTATCCCTATTAAGCACCTCATACATGTTATCATATTAAACCTTAGTACTTTAGTGCATGGTGCAATGTGTGGCTCTTTTATGAGGTCTGTGCATGTCATGAGCATCCATATAACCTTCCATTTAGCAGTCTTCAGTTTTGGCTTCTCTGTATTGAGTCTTTAACTTGAATCTTGAGCTTGTCCTTCCTCTTTAGTTCTTGCCTTTGTCTTGTAGGTCTTCAGTCCATCTTTGCCTTCTTTCTTCAAATCTTGGAATATTGTCATGGACTTGACACTTACTACATAGCTCACTATTTTGACATGGGATTGACAATACATAATCTTAACACTCAGATGACTACAACAGGGGAATCTAGTGTCCCAACAACAGAAAAGACAGAATTAGCGACCAAGTCGGGAGATAATGCCCATCCCGTAGTCACCCTTAAGGAGCAACAAGACTTGGTTGAGTCAATATTGGGCATGAATTTCGAGGGAGCAGAAATGAACTCCTCGCAAGATTCTGAGGGGTTTATGGGCCTTCATGTTCCTACTGACAACTTACAGGACGTGGTCATGTCTAAAATGGAGGAGCTAGTAGATTATGAAGACTCCAAAAAGGATGACCAAAGATAGATTGATGACTCTGGGGAAGGCAACCCGTTGGCTGATGAGTCAGGCAACAATGGTGAGAATCTTAATGAATCACTTGCAGCCACTACTGAAACAATTGATCAGGAGACAGAGGATGTCGGTGAGGAGAATTTCATTGTAAGTGAACCCTCTGACTCTGTTAATGTGGAGATGTCTGAAGCGCATGGCCCTCCTAAAGCCGATATGTCCCGAGATAAGACTATTAATGAAATTAATGAACCTATAGTCACGTCGACCATTGATGTCCATACTACTTTGACTGCTCCATCCGTTGCGGCGGGCAACGACACAATTGATGGAGAATTGGCAGCAGGGGTGACCCAAAAAGAGAGTCTGATCTAAGTGGAGGTGACAACCAACATAAATCCTCCTGAATCAATGGTTAATCCCTTAGTGGGAGGATTAGTAGATTACATGCATCTTCAAGATGAAATGGTCTCTAAGAAAGGTATATATGCCACCTCTCTTTACATCATTCGAGTCATTCATTTATGTGTGTTCTTATGTGCTGAATTCTTCCTTTGTCTTTTAATCCAATTGTTGAGGAGGTGCTCCCTGTGTGACAAGATTTTATAGAAATTCCTCCCATGGGTCATGGTAAGCTTTTCTCCTTGTTATAAAACGCATTCCCGTACACCATTGCTGACACTTCTCTTTTGCTTATCCAGATGAGATCGTGAGCATTGCTAGTGCCATTAGGCACTCTTCCAAGATTACCTCAGCACACATGATCCGCTAAGAGATGCTTGAGTTGATGGCAGCCTTAACACCCTCATCATCTGACCTTGCAAGTACATGGGACGAGGTGTTGACAACCCTTGCCGAAGATGTAGAAACCCATATTCATGATGGTAGATTTTGGCAAGGTGTAGAGATGTATTTTATTTCTTTGGTTAGACGATCAACACTAGTGTCAAAACTTACAAATGTCGAAAGCAATGCTGAGGCCCAAGCCAATCTAGACGCTGCAAAGGCTTAAAGGAAGACCTTGATGGAGGAGTTGGATCGAGTATGTGATTCAATGATTGGCATCGATAATGAATTGGCCAGCGCCCAAGAGGAACTATTGAGGGTGCAAGCTCGAATCATGACTCTTGCAGCAGCCTTAGAGGTGAAGGCAACAAAAGGAAGTGCCCTCTAATCAAGGATTTCTACGATTTCTTCCAACATAGATCGTCTTCATGAAGAATTTGCTAGGCGAGGTGACCAAATTCGATCCTCCTTGACCATAGAAGAAGATTTATGTAATATCTCCTTTCCGCCTTCCCAAAATGATGTATTGAAGGAAGATGTAAAGCCTTTTTGTTAATGAAAGAAAAGATAAAGCTTTATCTTTTATTGTCTTGTCCTTCCCTTGCCATTTCCATCTTTTTATCTTCTTTACTCAACATTGTGAGAGCCAAGTAAGGTTGACTTTAAAAGAGTTAAGTGTGAATGACATTATAAGAGTCGAATGCAATTGACATTATAAGAGCCATGCCTGGTTGACATTATGAGAGTCGAGTATGGTCGACATTATGAGAGTCAAATGTGGTAGACGTCATAAGAGTCACGTATTTCAACATCATAGGGTCGCATATAGATGCGGTGGACATTATGAGAGCCACATGTTATCGACATTATGAGAGTTGAGATGGATTGACTTTATAAGGGTCGAATCTAACTAATCTTTGGCATTGTGAGAGCCGAATATGGTTGACTTTATAAGAGTCGAGAATCGAAAGCCACACTCATGTGTGCTCATTTCCTGCGTAAATCAGATATCCTGCTCTTATGGCAGGCGTTGTGATAGTATATCCCTGAAGCGGCATGAGCGGCATTCTCCCAATGATGACACCGAACTGTCACCTTGTAAGAGGTACTTAAGCGACGTTGGTTGAGTTCAAACCATCGCAACAGAACGAATTCGTTGTCTTTGTTCTATGTTTTAAATGTCATTTTCTAAAAGGTTGCGGCCATTCATATTTATAAATAAGAGTGTTATGCCCACTATCCTTCTCATTCCTTTGGCTTTTGTAAATACTCATTATTCCTGTATCAGATACATGGCTCCCAAGAGGAAGACTGCCAGTGTTCCTGAATTTAGAGAACCATCAGGGTCGCAAGTGAGGCGAGATGGGTCTTCCCTAACCAAGAGGGAGGATGCTGAGTCTTTATTTAACTGTGGTATGTATTAAATCTCCTGTTTATCTTGATGTTTAGATTTTTGATCCTCATGATCTGATGATGCTGATTTCTTTTTACAGATATAGTAAGGACACCTGCATCTAAAGAAGTAGAGGCACGAGTTAATGAGGCTCGCCGAGAATGGGATGTGCTTATCAGGTGCTTGGTTGGCCTATCCGCTGAAGAAGCAGATGTTCCTTAGTTCTGACAAGAGATCTTAGACAAGCTGGACCGCATAGAGGTTTGCATGTACAACTCTGAATTCAGAGGCACAGTAATGTGTCTCCTAGATGTTATGCCTGAACTTTGTGAGGAGGACATCAAGATACTAAAAGGACCAAAGCATGACGTTCCCTTGCACCTTCAGGAGGACGAGATCAGAATGGTGGACCTAACTGCTCAACAAAGCCGGGTATTAGGAGAGATTTGGCCTCTAGTGAGGGATGCAGAGGAGTTGATGGCACAGATGGAAGCATTGAAGGAGTGCTTCAACAAAGTAATGAATTGCTAGAATCTCGCAAGAGGTTCATTAATCATGTGGGCAATTCAATTCTCTGGACTATCTATATCGTGGACCGTTGCAGGGGTGAGTTAATGAGCCAAGAGATTGACCAGCATAATGGAGTCTCAAGGGAGACTATTTAGAATCTCAATGTAGCATAGGTGGATGTCAATGTGGCGAACGATGCCCTGGAGGTGAATGCAGAGGTGTTGCCTTCATTATGCACCAAACTCCTGGGTTTTAGTAGCCCTGATGCAACAAGAGATTGAGGATGTATTGTACGGGTATAGCGGAGTGCCATTTGTTGTATTCTCTTTGTTTGTAGCAACATTTTATTTAATAAAAATTAAAAAAAATTATGCAAATTTGTGTGCCTCCATATGTTATGTCTGAATCTCTCTTCCCCCTTTAAGAAATGTATCATGTAGGTATAAAATGGAATGATAGAGTTCTCAAAGAGAGATTATGGTGTGGATGATGATGGGGTTGCGTCTGTCTTGTTATGACAGGCTGCCTACGTACCCTAGAACAAGATCAAACTTGGTCGTAGTTCGATTATGGGATTTTGGGTATTTTGTCCATTTTTTGCTCCTAATGGTTGTCCACTAGGACTGGTTGCATCCTATTGCCATTGTTGGTTTTCAATGGGATCAACGAGAATTTGATATTGCCATGAATGAATTATTTTTACTCGTGGTGGCCATACGGATTTTCACACACCCTTTCCATCACGCTTAATGCATATGTTTTCCCTTTTTGCTCTTAGGATTCCTTAACCTAAGACTGAGGTTTGCCTATTTTTGCATCCTATTACCATTACTAGTTTTTAATGAGATCAGCAAATGATTTTTTTGAAGAGAGGAGTATGGTTGTATCCAGGGTAGGAAGAAACCTAGATTGCCTACGCACCAGTATAAGATAAGATTAAACCGATGCAGTTCCTTAAAGAACATTATGTGTCATTCTAAGGGTAATATTTCTTCAAGAATCTGGCATTGGTAATGGGGAGGATTTGGTTGCCCTCCACATCATGAAGTAGATATGCACCATTAGGATAGGCATTTTCAATGGTGTATGTATTGTCCCATTTAGAGGCAAATTTACCTTCTTTCTTTATGGTGGAGTCAAACAGCGATCTCGCAAGAAGGACGAGTTCACCCTTGGTGAAGGAGCGCAGCTTAACTTTCTTGTTATAAGCCCTTGCCATGAGGGCTTGGTATAATTCTAGATGTTGTTGTGTAGTGAGCCTAGATTCATCAAGGGTTTCGAGTTCTGAAAGGCGAATCTTGGCGGCCTCTGCATCTATCAAGTTATCCTGTATTGCAACCCTTAGCCACTGGAATTGGATTTCAACTAGTAAGACTACCTCTGCTCCAAACACAAAGGAGTATGGGGTGGCCTGTGCTGGTGTATGAAAGGTAGTATTATATGCCCAAAGCGCCTCTAGTAGGTGCTCATGCCTAGTCACAATTTTCTTAATGATTTTGCAAAGAGTCTTGTTGAACGCTACCGCCAAACCATTAGCTTGAGGGTAGTATCATGAAGAATGCTCCAGATCAATATTGTATTTTTCCATGAGCCGGTACAGAGGTGAACTGATGAACGACTACCCATTGTTTGTAAGTATACAATTGGGGACACCGAACCTATATATGAGGTGGACATTGGCGAACTAAATGATGTCAGAAGCTTTGATTTCTTTTAGGGCAACTGCCTTTACCCACTTACAGAAGTAATTCATTACGGCAAGAATATAGCGATGTCCTTTGGCAGAGGTCGGAGTAATGGGCCACACTATATCCATTCCCCACTTTGAAAAGGGCTATGAACAAGAGATAGTGTGTAGTGGTTCAGCAGGCACATGGCTGTAATCACTGTGTAGTTGGCAAACGCGACATCTCTTGGCACATTCAATACAATCAACCACCATCGTTGGCCAATAGTTGCCAAGTCTTTTTAACTGGTATTGGAGCTTAGGGCTGCTTTGATGTCTGCCACATACGACGGCATGTACTTCACTCATTACAATACTAGCCTCATCAATTGATAGACAACGTAACAATATGTCATCAAGGGACCGCCTATATAATTGGTTGTCCTATAAAGTAAACCGAGGAGCATGTCATCTTATTTCAATGCTTGACAAGGTCGGATAGCTCCCTTCTATCCATGAGATGTTGAATTAGGGGCTTGTGTCAATCTTCCTCTTCTGGGGTTGGATTACCATCCATACCTTGTGCATCCCCCTCTTGCACAACCCTTCTTTCACCAATATGGACGACGAGATAGTCGTCCTTTGGGTGTGTGAGAGATGTTGCTAGGCTAGAGAGTGAATTGGCTTACCCATTATTGTCCCTTTTAATGTGTTGTATCTACAGGCACCTGAACAACTTGGCTAAGTCTTTGGCCCTTTGAAAATAAGGCATTAGGCTTAGCTTTTCGATGTGGTAATGACCATTCATCTAACAGACTACGAGCTCTAAATCTCCATAAACTGTAAGGTCATCTATAAGGATTTCCAAAGCCAGTTCAAGTCCTACGATTAAAGCTTCATACTCGGTCTCATTATTTTAGCATCCCTCTATCAGTGTGAGGGAGTGCATAATGATGTCGTTATCTGGGGTGATAAAGACAATGTCAATCCCGAAAAACTTATCTGTGTTATCCCTTGGGGCAGCAGAAGGGCCTCAGGATGCTCCATCTAAGAACATTTCCTAGTCCTTCTTTATCTAAACATGCATAACATTCTCGTCAAGCAAATCCATTTGAAGATGTGAATCATTAAGTACTGGGTGCACGGCTAGGAAATTTGCTAATGCTTGGCCTTTGATTGCGCACTATGGAACGTAGTGAATGTCGAATTCTGAGAGAAGGATAGTCCACTTAGTAATACGCCTTTGTACTAATGGATAACTCATAATATACTTTAACGGGTCAACCCTTGATATGAGGTGTACTGTCATAGTAAGCAGATAATGTCTTAGCTTTTATAGTGCAAAAATAGAGCCAAACAGATCTTTTTAATGGGTGAGTAGTTTAGATCAGCTTCAACCATCGTCCTATTGAGGTAATATAAACCATGTTCCTTGCCTTCCTCATTGTGTTGGATTAGCAATGCCCCAAGAGATGATTCTATAGCCACTACGTATAATAATAATGGCTTACCCGAAACCAGGCTCATGAGTATCGGTGGATTCAAAAAATATTGTTTTATACTATCAAAAGCATTTTGACAGGCTTAGTCCCATACAAAAGTAACTGTCTTTTTCATTAGGCATGAAAAAGGTTGGCAGCGTCCTGAAAAATCTGAATTGAACCGTAGAATGTATGCAAGTCTCCCCTACAATCTCTTAAGTTTAAAGACATTTTGTGGTGTTGGCATTTCAACTATGCTTGTAATTTTCTTAGGATCTATTTCGATTCCCCTATGTCAGACAATGAATTTGAGAAATCGCCCTGATGATACATCAAAAGCACATTTGAGAGGGTTTATTTTTAAATTATAACGACGAAGCTGTTGAAAGACCCGATCTAGATCGGTAATGTGGTGTTGCCTAAGTTCTGTCTTTACGACCAAATCATCGACATAACATTCAATCATGTCATGTAATAGATCCTCAAATATACAGGTCATTGCCCTCTAGTAAGTGGTGCCGACATTCTTCAAACTAAAGGGCATGACCCTATAACAAAATAGACCAATCTACATACGAAATGTAAAAGCATCTTCATCCTCTAGAGACATTTAGATCTGATTATATCCCGAATAACCATCCATGAAAGAGAGAGCTTCATACCCCGTGGTTGCATCTACTAGTAACTCTATGAGTGGTAGAGGGAAGTCATCTTTTGGGCATGCATTATTAAGGTCCCTATAGTCAATACACACCCTGATCTAACCATTCTTTTTCTGTACAAGCACAATATTGGTGAGCCATTTTGGATATTGAACCTCGTGAATGAATCTGGCTTTAAGCAACTTTTCCACTTCTCCCTCTATTTGTCGGCGATGTCATGTCTGGCCTTACAGGGATGTTGTTTAATGGGCTGTTGAGATGGATCGATGGTGAGGCGATGAAAAGCTATATTGGGGTTCAGTCCTGGCATTTCAGAATAATTCCAAGCCAACACATCACAGTTCTGCCTTAGGAACTCTAGATATTGTGTTTGTTCTTCTAAAGAAATATGTGCACTGATGAAAGTGGGACGAAAGTCTCCCTCCATTCCCAAGTTCACTTTGATCAGGTCGTCTACTATTGCTTGACCTCCATCTTTAAGTTTTAGAGGAGCAAGCATCAGGGCCCCCACGATGAATTCCTCAGAAGGCAGCGGTTGGGTCTCTGCGAACAAGCATTCAGAGGGAGCATCCTCTAGTAAGTCAATCATGTACGTTGTTATTGCATGTGAAGAAACTTTCAACTTTATGGTTTTCCTACCCAACCCTCTTGTATCATCTTTATTATTGGAGTAGAGGACTAAACGCTCAAACTGTTGCGTTAGAACTTCCTTGCCCTTATAAGAACTCTTTCATTTCCCCTGTTGGTCAAAACCAGAATTCTGAAGCAACTAAGGAGCCAACTTCATATGTGGCAATAGACTGTCTAGGTCTTTGAGTTCTCTTTCTAATATAGGACCCGAATGATCTGTGGGTAGGATAGTGCCTTCAGGTAGAAAGATGGAAGGTATTCGGTAAGGATCAACTTGTGCTCTTGACAGATGTGGTAGTGGGAGGACGAAATTTTGTGTTACTAAATTTGGTAACAACGTGGATTTGTCCTTAGTAGCTTTGACGTCATGCCTTACTTTAAGCTTTTGGAGTTTGAAGCCACTTTTGTTATTCTTCCCTAAGATATCTTTTAGGTCATATGTATTGTCAATGTCCATGCACAAAACAATGTAAGTACATGTAGTGGTCATGTAGTAGGACTTTATGTTGTAACTGTCTATGTTCATGTAAGTCCAAGAAGAGAGTCCAGGAAAGCACCATGATGAAGGGCTTCAAGCCAGGATGACCATGCCAACGAAACTCAAGCATCATGGAAGAATTCTAAGTCTCAAGTGCCACTACACCCGGAATTTAAAGATAAAAATAGCAAAGGTTGCTAAGTGGGAATTGGGATTGAACTTAAAGTCAAAATATACTTTGAAGAGTGATATACATTAACCCAAAACCCTAAGAACATTGTCCAAGGTTAGACCAAAGAAACGACTAAGAAAATGAAGGAAGAAAGTCCAAAAGGTTTGGACCAATGATGGATCAAAATTATAAAAGAAATTAAGTAAAAAGGTATTGAAAAATGGCCCAACTTAAAACGGCCATAACTTTTGATCCTAATGTTCGTTCATGGCCCATAGGTACTCAAAACGAGTAGAACGGAGCAAATTAGCTGAAAATGGGTTTTATGAAATTGGGACCGGTCTTAAAAAAATTGGGACCGGTCCCCAACGAAAAAATTCAATTTTGAATTTTGCAAGTTGGCATAAGGGCTAGTTTTTTAACTGTAATAAACTAGTTGTTGGGGGACGAACTTGGCCTCTCTAAACCTCTATAAATGGAGTCTTTGAACCCCAAGAAAGGTAGAGAACAACACTTATTCATACATAATCAAATCCTTGAGAAAGAGAGCCAAAAGTGTGAGCTAAGAACCTATAAATCAAATTATTGTTGGCCAATGACCTTGGAACCATTCTACAAAATTAAACCCATTCAAGGTTAGTTGTAAGCTTCCCAACTATCTCTAGTTAAATATTTTGGGAGCAAGAAAAAGGGTGATACTATAGTCAAATAAACCTACATAAGAGGCAACCTGAAGCAAGAAGATTCTCTACATCTTCAATTTGTTCATAGCCTTTGTCAAAATTACCGAAGGCGGATTCTCTGCCTTTGTCAGAGTCACCAAAGGCGTTGTTCGTGAAGTATTTGCTGGAGTCACCAAGTGCAAGTTAGTCCATCGGAGTCACTGGACGGTGCGTGTCCACCGGAGACACTGGGAGCACACTTACAAGGGAGTGGATTCTCTATTACTTGTAAGTAAATTTCAGGTTTATTAATTTGCCTGTAATAGTTTAGGAG
>JAOXJP010227768.1:0-11243 GCA_025762735.1 Platanus orientalis | reverse complement strand
CAAAAGAGGAATGATTGAAGGATTGAAATGAGGTGGCTAGGTAGTTTTAGGAAGGGAGAGTTGGTGAGCCAAAATTGACATCATCTTTGCTTAAGTGTCAATGACATGTCAACTAAAAATAGAAAAATGAGTGATTAGGAATCAAAAATGGGCATGAGAGTGTGCTTAAGACATGCGGATTTTCATCTATAAAAAGGAGAGTGAATTGGGAAGTGTGTTGGACCAAAAGAGAAATGATTGAAGAATTGAAATGAGGTGGCTAGGTAGTTTTTGGAATGAAGAGTTGGTGAGCCAAAATTGGAATCATCTTTGCCTAAGTGGCAATGACATGTCAATTAAAAATGGAATGATGAGTGATTAAGAATCCAAAAGTGGAATAAGAGTCTCTCTAAGTGTTCTTGACACAAATATGGCATGTGGCATGGACCAAAAAGAGTAATGTGATGTGGATTTAGGTGTGTTGGACTCATGTCAAGTATGTGACTTGCCAACCTAGGATGTTTGTATATATATTTAGACTTAAGCTAAAATATGTGGTGTTTGTGTATAGGTTTTAGGTTAGGCTTAAGGGGTGTTTGGACACATGTTTTAGGTTAGGTTCAAAGAGTACTTGGTCACAAGGTTTTGGTTAAGTGGATTATGCTCACACCAAAAATAAGGAAGGATTAAGAAGTTGGGTCCAATGAAAACCTTAGGAAAAAATCGAGGGTCTAAAATGCCAAATTAGGAAAGAATGGGGATGGCCTAAAAAGGGGAGGTTATCTAATCACCTTGGTTTCTTAGGATGCTTAAAGTCAATTCTAGAGAGTTAATGCTACCCATTGAAAGAAACCTCTGAACCCTGAGCCAAAATTAGGTGCTGACAACACCCACCCCATCTCTGCCCTACATAAGTCGAATTTGGATTGGTTTATCACGTCTAAGCCGAAACGCTTAAAATTTTCATCTCATTCTCTCTTAGTAAACTCATAAAGTTAATGCCTCAATTTTATTTTTTATAGTTTTGAAACTACTCTTCTATTTTGCTCTTGATTTCTAGAAAATAGAATAACCTTTTTTTTAGTATGTTGTAGGATGTTCCAATCTGATATGGGTTAAAGCCACTAGCGACATTGAACACTTTTATAATATTGACCACATCCTAGTCTCCTTGAAGTTTCAGATTTACTAACATCATTCCAAGTTTCGGGAAAATCCAACATCTATTATTGAACATATTTGGAATCATCATGCCTGAAATCTAAAAAGATTCATTACTGCAACTATTGAAGACAATCTGATCCACCTATATCCAAATATCTAACGGGCTTATAGCGGATTCGAGTAAGTGTTTTATAATCTAATTGTTATTAGATTGTGTTTTGAGTCACTTCACTATTAAGGTGGATTGTAAACCCATCAGATTGAGAATGACCAAATCATTCCATCCTAAGCCAAATCACAAACCGAGGCAACTTGAGCTGGGTCAATCTAACCGTCCCAAACATTCTATGTTTATTAACTTGTTCCGTTCTTTTTCTTTATTCCTTCCTTTCTTATCTCTTTTATTTTTTTATTTTTTATTTTATAACCCTTAGCATATATTTTATGTATGTGCATTATTTTAATCTATCTTATACAAATGTTATACACTAGTCATTTTGATTTTATTTGGTGACGAGAGAATGCGGTTTATAGTATGTTTCTCATCCCATTTTGTATTTCATTTGTCATTTTTTTATTTTATTTGATAACTTGTTAAGTAGATGCTAAATTCCTTATTAGATAACCCTTTTTTACACATCTATTCACATGATAATGCACTAGTTAGTAACTCAAATTACTTGCACAAGTATTATAATAGTTTCAAAAAATAGAGCACACTCTTTCATGCACCATATATGGAAATATAGACTTTAAGTTTAAACTAGTTAAAGTAGTTAACCATGTATGCTGGTAGAGTGAGGTGCCTAACACCTTCATCGGTCCATAACCAAACCGCTTACACATAAGCTTTTAAGTTGACCAATTTGGAATGGAGTTTGATATTTTAAAATAAAATTATTATATTTTAAAAAATAAATGTCCAATCACATCATAAAAAAGGTTGGTGGAGACTCCTTATCATTGTAGGTTAGGGCAATGATGAATGGACCCCTTTTCTTAGAGGTTCACTCGTTGTGTGAAAACTGAAGCCCATAGTATAGTTGTGCTATGATTGACAACTTTGTTTTTTTGGAGATTGATTGCTTTTGGGTATATACACATGAATGATTTATGTGGTTAGTTTTATTATGAATCATTTTATGGTTATTATGAGTTTTGGTGTTCATCCTTGGGTATAAGGAGAAAACATCGAGAAGGGATTCACATCCCCAACAGTTATGCCTCAAGATCTGTAATATATGGCCTTTGGGATTTAGAGTGTGACAATTTATGATGGGATTTGCCTTTCTAATAAGATTAAGTGTCCTGGATATATTTCCACGAATAAATTGGGATAAACTTGAAGTCTTTGAGTTTATGTAGAATTCTTGGTTAACACAAACCCTTGTTTCTCCAACAAACTCTCTAACTTGAAGAAATGGAGTACTTTGATCTGGATTCTATTTCTCCATATATTTTACTTGCACGAGTAATCCTTGTATATTAGGTTAATACATGTCCTATGTGATTATGCCACATCTCATTTGCTGACTGAGTGCCTTGTGATGCTTGGTCTTCAATGTGAGAAATTTACTCTTATAAGTAATGTGTCACATGGCACTCTCTACATGACTTTTACTCACAAGGATTATTTTTTATTCGAAGAAGTATTGACATGTGTCTTGATGCTTATGCCATGTGTCGTCTTTTGTCTAGATGCTTGGGAGGCTGATTTTTCAATATGAAAAAGATAAAATCTGACTTGTGCAAATAAAATGCCACGCAACAATCTTTAGAATATTATACTTGCACACTTATTTTACCACACGTATCATGGCTATCCATTTTCATCGTAATTTGCAACACACACATTAAATGTACACCATATCATTGTTTTAATAAAGTATTGATCCAATGCTTTGCACGAGTAAAATTTTCTTGGAGGCAAAATTTCATGTCAACATGGTGTTATAACCTAGGACAGTGGTGATCGTGAATCCAATAAAAGAATTGAATCAACTTCAACGGGTAGAAGGGTGATGTGTTGAAACCTATGGAGGAATGAAATCAACGCTAGTAGGGTGTAGAACTACAAACTAAAGTTGTAATAAGGAATTCAATCAACTATGTTAAGAAGGCTAACCTAAATTAAGATAGCAATTAATGGAGGAATTGAATTGACTCCAACAATGTGTGTGCTAGGATAAGTTAAGGATAAAATCCCACAAATGTGTGATATACTAAAAGGGCTCTGATAGGAAAAGGATAGGAAAAGGATAGAATAAACTATGATAAAGCTCCCATAGAGAGAGTAGATAAAAAAAACAACTCTAAGAAGATGATATAAAAATTATTTAATTTGTGTGGTGGAAGAGGATCTCCTCATATGTCACATCACAAAACCCACACGCTAAGATTGGGGTAATAATGCGAAAACACACGTGCATGACGTCACATATGTCAGAGTGTGACATTACCCTTTTTTTGTGGAAGGGGTTCCTTACTTAACTTACTAATTTGCAACAAATATTTTTTTTTTTCATTCTTCTTGTTTCTTTTATCCAATTACTATCATCAATTACCAAACATTCATAGTGGAAGCATAATTATAAGATAATAACATCCATCCATAATGTGTAGCAAGAATATAAACATGTACAATCTAAACCACGCAACTGAAATAACTCAATAATATATCAAATGTCCAACATCAAAGCTATAGTCTCCAAATAACTGGTAACATCATGTGGGCCTCTAAACTAGCTAACCAACAAAGCATCTCTAACATAATTACAAGTACCTCAATATAACATCTATCACCATAAATCGTTGTTTATACATGAATAAGTGATGAACATAAAAGGAATATAAAGAAGTAAATAAGCAGCCCTCTTTCCCACGATCCATTCATGGGGCCGAACCTGAAAGATACCAGATACTACTGGGCACCACTTGAAAGGGTGGTAAAACATGGGTTAGCTATAAAGCCTATGAGAGAACATACATAATGTCCCACAGAGTAAATTAAATCTGCACGAGTATGACTCAATACCAAATCAGAACATACATAACAAATAAGAATCGAACTAGCCACAACAGTGATCATATTCTAGTAAAAGTGATAGAAGTAATAAAGCCAAATTAACATCAGCCCAAAAGTGAAAGAGAATGTGTGCAACATGTAACATAAATGTTCACTACAAAGTACTCGTGTAAATAAGCCTTAAAGTCTCTTGAATACGTTGCCTTAGCTAGTAGATATCAAAATCATATACATACTCATGGAAGTCCAATGTAACTCTCAAACTAATATAATCCAAAAAGAATCTCTAACAAAACACATCTTGGATAAAATCAACTCAACCCATGTGAAAACCAAACCTGATCAAAACACCTTGTGTCATATCTAACGAATTAGCCCACATAAGGACTCTGACAAATCTGAACTCATACAACCCATGTAGGGCTTCTAACAAAAGTGAAATCTCATACGGAATTGGTAGACAACTAGTATCGTCTTCACCTATTAATGTCACCCGGTGATTGGGTCCAAAACAATACTTCGATTCCACATCATTACTTCATGATCCATGGGGAAAACACTTCCCTTCAATATACTTACCTAGGGACAACACGTCCCTTCAATATACTTACTTAGAGAAAACACATTGCTTAATGAATGCAATACGTGTGGGATAACCCCTCCGGCACACGTATGTGGAACAATGTCTCCCAAGTATGAATACAATGTGTGTGGAATAGCTCCTCCGACACACACACATGTAGGAAAAACGACTCCCAAACCAAATTCTATAATCCAAATCGACAAGTAATAGCTCATACTCATACCAAAACCAAATGTTCATAATTCCTCTTCTAACTTTCCAAAACTAACCATAAAATAAGAGTTCAAATCAAGACATGTAAGTGCAATGATGCTAATATAAAGCTCATTGGATTGGGTCTAAGTGGATATAATTAAGTGGGAAGCATAATAATAGCATTAAAGGCCAACTAGCATGTGAAATAGCTTAAGCAACACAACTTGGGGCCAATCAAATAAGAAGGGACTACCAACTAGCATTATTGATATGAATAGAAATCTTAAGCATGGGTAAATCAAGACAATATCAAGCATATAGGATAAAAATCATTTTTCTTATTTTTAATTTTACAAGAATCTAGCATTCTCACATTTAATCATAAAGAGAAACTTAGAATTTCAATGAATTCATAATGGCAACTAAAGAGAATGAGTAAATCTTAACTAACACGTGCTCAAAATGGAATAGATCTAATAATACACTTATAGGATCCAACAATTCATGTAATCAAGGGTTCTACTAAGGTATAATGAAATGAATAATTCTATGGAATGTATAGAATCACCAAACTCACAAAACCCCTAGCAAGAAACAATGAAACTGTATACTCTTTTCTAATATGACAACTAAAAATAGAGGAAGGTGCAGAAAAATTAAGGGAGTAAAGAAATCAATATGAGAACTTACTAATCCTCCATGGATTTAGTATTTGGATGAAGGAAACTTACCAAATCTCAAAAACAAAGCATCCAAATGAAGGAAAAATCAATATCTCAACCAAAATGAAGATTATAAATGAATAGAATGGAAAGAAGTCAAATGAGTAGCACATCATGCATAAAATCTCATTCAAAATCTCATAAACCTAGTAATCAAGGGATGAGATCTTGCAAAACTTCAAAGTGGTATAGAAACCAAAATATTAATCAAAACAAAGAATAACAATGAAGAAATCAATAGGAGAACAAAGGAGTAGAACACTAACTTTGTAAACTCACTCAAAATCTTATAAATCTAGACATCAAGTGAAGGAAACTTACCAAACTTCATAGATGAAATAAATCAAGTGATGGGGAACTGAGATTCTATTCAAAAAGAGGAATACCAATGAATAAAAGTATAAGAATCCAAAGGAGTAGCACACTATGTATGTAAACTCACCAAATCTTAGTTTCTTCATTGTCTAAGTTCCAAATCCTTCCAAAACCTCTTTTCCCTTCCCTCTAACTTCTGTAAAATTATTAGGTTAAGCATAAATTAGGTAGAGAAAGAAAATCTATGAAGAAAACAAGCCATATCAACAAATTTTTAGAGTTGGGAGTGAAATTTACCCAATTGGAGAAGAACTCCCACACTTTGCTCAAGAACTTGTCATAATCTCTATAACTCTTTTTCTCTTTGTTTTAATGAGGCAAAATGACCTAATTGAGGTGTTAGGTTATAACTTATCCATGACGAGATCCCACACATTTTGGGAACCAATGAGCAAGTGTCATGTCGTAAAATCACCTTTTGGGGTAATTTTGAACTTATTTTTTGTAACCTTCAGGAGTTGGGGCACCCCCCACGACCTTGGGGGGCCCCAGGTAATGCACATCGGGTGCCCCCCATAACCCTGGGGCACCTCAAGTGGTGTACCTTGGGTGCCCGAGTGGTGTTTGGGGCGCCCAACCTGTAGAACCCGAAACTGTCTAGACTTTTCCCTACAAAAACACCTTATAGGAAAATAGTCATAACTTTCTCTAAAAAACTCTAAATTGGGATCCATTTATTGAGTTGGAAAGAAGATAAGACATTTCCAATAAGGTATGGCTCAACCTCTATTTCACTTAGGATTGGTGTCAGTGGGCCAATGAAGTTACCCTAATTACCAAATCAAGATAACTTTTGAACTTGAGTAGTTTGTGGTCTAACTTGGGTTTTATATTTCTAAATTGGTCTAAAGGATTCCTAAAACACTCTATGTTATTTATAAATATGTAAAAGGATAATTTTACCCTTATAGAGATAAAATTATAATTTTACCATTTAGGTGAAACACGGGGTGTTACAAAGGCGCTTTGTGAAGGAACGCCAACATCACAAAGATACTTCCTCGCAATGAGATATGTCATCGCGAAGAGCTTGAAAACCCAAACTTTTCCTCTATGTTTTATAAGAAAAAGGGAGTGTGTAAAAGTCTTAGAGCCCCAATGCTATTGGAGTGAAGAGTTAGCTTGAGAAGAGGAAGAAGAAGAAGTGAAATTCCCGAAATGGATCCTAGAGGGAGGTGAATAGGATTCTTATACTATTTTAATAAATTATTTTAATTATTCATTCAACCCCTTTTTGATTTACTTAATTTTATTTTAACTAATTATGTAGCAAAAATTCTTTTAATTAAGTATATCTCTTTTCTATGAATTTATCATAGACCACGGAGCTCCGTCATACACTATATGATTGCCTATAGCAAAGCGGGAGTATGGCTAATTAATTCCCTAAGGTAGCTTGAGTGGTATTTTTATATTCATCTTAGTTAGAGTCACTTAGTGTGTTGGGCTACTTTTCATAATAAAAAATAAACATGACACAAATGAATATAAAATGCAAACAATCCACAACACCAATAATTTATAGTGGTTCGGCCCTCCGGCCTACATCCACTCCCTAACTGGCTCCTCAAAGCCTATTTAATTTTTATTAATAGTTCACTAACTATTACAGAACAAATTAATAAACCTGAAATTTGCTTATAAGTAACAAAGAATCCACTCCCTTGTAAGTGTACTCTAAGTGACTCTGGTGGGCACGCTCCATCCAATGACTCTGATTGACTAATCTCTCACTTGGTGATCTGGCAAGTGCTTTAAGAATACGCATTTGGTGACTCCAACAAAGACTTCCTGTTGGATGAGTGTAGAAACTCCTCATTCTTTAAGTTGCCTCTAGGATAGGTTTGATATGACTATGATGCTCACAATACTCCTTTTCACATTGATTTAACTAAATAATCAAGTATTCGGGTTGTATATTCATTGGGGTTAGTGCTCCTATTTATAGAGTAGAGAAACACATTTAAACATCCCAAAATCTCTTTTCAAATGATAAAAAATATAGCCGTTTAAGGATCTCAAGCATATTATTTTTTTATTTTTAAAAGAATCTCATTGAACCATTTGATTAAAATACTTATGACTCATGAGCGGACATCTAGATCAAAAGATATAGTCATTTTAAGTTGGACCATATTTCTTTTTTAGCACTTTTAATATTTTGCCGATTTTGGTTCATCATTAGTCCAATCTTTATGGAGCCTTTTCTAGGTTTAGGCTATCCATTTTTAAACTATTCTAAATCTACCTAAGTTTAAGTCCATACCCAAACACCCCATTACCACTTACCAATATTTTACGATTTTACCCTTAAATTCTGGGTGTTGGCTTCCTTGAGGTAGATAGTACTTGAGACTTAGGATACTTCAATGATGCTTGAGGCTCTTTGGCTTGGTCATTCCGGCTTCGAGTCCATCTTCTTGGTGCTTTCTTAGACTCTAAAACTTGGACTTAAATAGGTAAACAAATAACATCATAAAGTTTTATATACATGACCACTACATGTACTCACATTGTTTTGTGCATGAACATTGACAATACAATAGTAAGGCCTAACATTTCTAACAGTGAACAACATTTCTTTGTGTCATTTGATGTTTTACTCAAGTAATAAACTGCTTTCCTTTTCCCTTCATCGTTTTCCTATGCCAAGAATGCACTGATAGATTCTTCTACAATAGAAATGTAAAGATTAAGGGGACAATATTTTCTTGGAGGAATAAGTACTAGCAGTGTAGACAAATATTCTTTAATATTGTTAAAATCCTGTCTATGCTCTTCCTTCCAAACGAATTCGTCTTCCTATTTCAATTTTATTAGCAAAGTGAAAACATGAGTTTTTTTTTCCTGTTGAGTTAGATATATATTTTGCGGAGGAAATTCACTTGTCTTAGGAACCTTTGTAATACATTTTTAATTTTCAGTGGATCCACAGTCTGAATTACCTTGACTTTGTTTCTCAATTCCTTTCTGATGGACCAAAAACCCTAAAAAAAAATCTAACATACACCAAACATAAATTTGAGAGAATCCATTCAATTTATATTTCCTCATCCTTTCAAATGTTCGTTGAAGTTCTTCCAAGTGATCTTTCTTTACCTTGGATTTAATCACCACATCATCAATATAAACCTCTATAAACTAACCAATCATATCATGAAAGATTACGTTCATAGCCCTTTGATATTGGTGAAAACATTTTTTAATTTGAAGGGCATAACTACCTAAGCATATGTACCTAGGGCCCTTGTACATCTAAATGAGGTTTAAGGAACATCTTCAATAATATAAATTTCATTATTCCCAGAATGACTATCCATGAAGGATAATATCTCATGCATGGATGCCCCATCAATTAATAAGTCTGCAACTGGCATAGGATATTCATCATTTGGTGTGGTTAAATTCAAGTTTCTAAAATCAATACACACTTTAATTTTTCATTCTTTTTGATAATAGAAACAATGTTAAACAAACATTCCACTTACCCGATAAGGCGAATAAAACCAACCTTTAGTAGACTTTCAACTTCCTCATTTACTTTCGCCGTTACTTCTAGGGCCATTCTTCTTGGAGGTTGTTTGAATAGTCTATGTTAACCTTTTATTAGAAAATGATGTTCCACTAGACTTCTTGTCATGCCCCGAATCTGACGCGAGTCACACACATAGCAATTATCTTATCCGGTCTCGACCTGAATCTAAAATGTAAGCGTTAAACCACTTCAATCTTTCGTTCACATTCATTCATTTCTTTCTTAGCTCTTACATAAGCATATTGGTCTCTCTCTCTCTCTCTCTCTTTAAAAAAAAATTCATTTCAATATCACATTATTCTTTTTCTTTTTCATATTCTTAACACATTCATTCATAGTGGAATACAATATGCATTAAATCACATACTCATTGTTAGTGAAACGGAATCACTTAACATTAATTCACATTTGTAAACACTATGCAATAGATGTACTAAATGACCATTCACATATCCATAATAATAAATGTAGCAGAATTAAAAATTATTCTAATAATGCATTGCATTCTAACAAAGAATACTATAACTACTCATAATAAGTCTACGTCTATAGCCATATGTTGGGTGCCATTTCACCCATGTCACATCAATGAAAACATCACTGATAAAGTGATCCAAACCTCACAATATAATTATCTACAGAAGTTATTTTGAAATAAAACTATGAATCAACATCTTGCATGATGTTATATTGCACCACATGTATCTTCCTCCACACCGATGCTCAATCAAAATCTGAAAAATGTTGTGGAAAAGTGAATTCATGGATCGCAAGCAATTATACAAAATAAACAATACAAAGAGGAGGGTCAAGCATAAGTATAAGCACAAATGTTTATAAAACATGCAATTTGGAACAATGTAACATTTATGCATAAATCCTTTAAAACATGCATTTTCTAAATAATCTTACTTTTCAAAACATGATTCTAAAAGCCAATAAATAATTTACTATGTCTACTTTTGAAGAACTCATTAGGAGCACATACGAAGATTCACATACTTTTCAAAACACAAACAAAATTTCATTCATTTCAAAAAACTCATTTAAAACACTTATGGAAGCTTTTACACTTTTAAAAACTTTGTTTCAAAATACAAACGTAAGTTCATTAATTTTTCAAAATACTTACGGAAGTTCTTACATTTTTTAAAACACTCTTTCAAAGTAAATACAAAAATTCATTCATATTTCAAAACACTTATAAAAGTTTTTATACTTTTCAAAACATTCACATATTATCCTATGTTGGGCTCCATCATTTCGCCTTAATAGAGGGGGCCACTATTCATAATATGCTCTGTGAGAGGCTGCATCATTTCACCCTAATGGAAGGATCCACTATTCTCTGAATATGCCTTGTGAGAGGCTCAATGGTTCTCACATTATATCCTGTGAATGGGTCCATTGTTATTACAATCTAGCCTATGAAGGGGTCCACTATTCTCATAATTGACCCTGTGAGGAGGTCCACTGTTCTCACAATATAACTTGTGAGGGAGTCCACTATTCACTTTTCGAAATCAAAGTAGTTCGATTTTTCAAATATTTGACCTTAAAAAAAAAATCATATCATATGCCCATTTTTCAAAACTTTAAAAATTGAACATTATTCAATAAAGAAACTGATTCGGAAGAATCAAAACATGTGCAATTCAATATCTT
>JAOXJP010227767.1:0-11243 GCA_025762735.1 Platanus orientalis | reverse complement strand
GCCGTTTTAAGTTAGGCCATTTTTCAAAACATTTTTATTTAATTTATTTTGCAATTTTTATCCATCTTTGTTCCAAATCTTCTTGGGCCTTCTTCTTTCATTTTGTTGGTCTTTTCTTTGGTCCAACCTTGAGTAATGTTCTTAGGGTTTTGGGTTAATGTATATTTTGACTTTAGGTTCAATCCCAATTCCCACTTTCCATCAATTTACGATTTTACCCCTCAAATTTTGGATATTGGCTTCTTTGAGGTAGCTAGCACTTGAGACTAAGGAATTCTTCAACAACGCTTGAGTCTCTTTAGCTTGGTTATACCGGCTTCGAGTCCTTCATCATAGTGCTTTCCCGGACTCTGTTCTTGGACTTACATGAACATACAGAGTTACAACATAAAGTCTTACTACATGACCACTACATGTACTTACATTGTTTTATGCATGGACATTGACAGTGCATAAGACCTAACAATTAACACTCCAAAGTCTTATTGAGTGATGAGATTTTGGGGCGTTACATAAGAAGCAGCTTTCAGGGGACCTGCTGATGTCAGCAGGTTGTACAATTGACATTAGCTGGATGCACGGATAGTGCTTAGATCCATGTAAGTAGGATTTTAGTAGAGCATGATTTTTAAATATTTTTGAGCATATATTCATATTCATTTGATTAAGTTTTGAAGGTTTTCTGGATTTTGCAAGCATTTTAAAAATTCATCCCAAATCTGAGAAATATGGATGGTATGATTTGATTTGAAGTTTTTAATGAACCAAATCAGTAGAGTTTGATGTGATTGGTATTTCTGGCCTATAGATACAAACTTGATTCGATTTGACTAAAAAACGAGTGGATTAAAGGTTTCCTTGTGGTGGAGTTAACACCTTGTACATAAATTGTGTTTTTCTGGTTTGAATTTGATTTTTTGGCTTCTATTTCAGCGTCATTTACATTTGTGCTTGTGGTTTGGAATCATAGGAGGCTAGTGATCTGTGTTTAAGTGGTTGCTGGCTTCATTGAAAGGTGTAAGGGTGTTTTGCGGTTTGATCAACCCTCATCCCTGCATAATGAGTATGGTTTCTTTGTACTGGTGTTCAACAACAATTCCTATCAGCTATTTGTTTGATGAAGTGCCCTTTCAGTCTTTGTATTTGTGTTTCATGATCTGTTGCATTGCATATGCTATTAGGGATTGTGCCATGTTACAACTTTGGCTAGATTGTTTGTGTACGTTTTTTAAGTTTGGGGCAGTCTTGTGGTTCTTGTGGTACACTTCCTTGGTATTGTTTGTAGACTGATTGGTGTGAATCAGTCTTGGTTAAAGATATAAGAGGATACCATGCGAATTCCTGTATGTTAAAGAGTCAAGCCAACTAGAGACCTGCTGGGATTTTCATAGCTGTCCCCAACAATGATCCTTGAGTGGCACTTGTGGAGGTGGTCCTAGTCTCAGTGTTGGAGGGTGATCTTGTGCTTATGTTGTGTTGCCTATGGATTCTTATCAGGCCCTACCTACTATGTCACCAGACTCACCACACCATCCGTTGCTCATTCTTGCCCCTTTATAGGTAATGGTCTCAGTGGCCTATGGAGGTATCTAGCTTTTAGCTTTAGTGTCTTTATCGTCTCTCCTAGTCACCCCTGAATTATTAATTTAGGAGTGTTACATCATATGACTAGTATGTCTAGTCTTTTTCTTCTTAGTGTGTTTATTCTGACTAAGACAATGTGTGAATTGCCAATGGGTCATTGTTCTATTTAGATGGCATTAGATTTATTCCCCTTTCCTCATCCTTGTATTTATTCATTATGTTCTATGTTCCCAACTTTAAGTGGAGCTTTGTATTTGCTAGTCATATTACCAAAACTTTGAATTGTAGTGTCATTTTCTTCCCTTATTTTTTTTTCTAGGAGTTGGAGACGGGTAAGACAATTGGTAGAGGGCATGAGAATTAGAGGCTATCCTTATGGATGAATGTTCACATATTGCATCTCCAGTTCAGCAGACATCAATTCATCTTGTTCTTTCTTCTTTCCAAAGAGATCAACTACTTTAGTGGCATTTATGTATTGGTCATATTTTGTTTCCTTTGTTAACGAGACAATTTCCTATCTTATGTATTTTTATCTCTAATTTTCATTGCGAAACTTGTGAGTTCGCTAAGCATTATATAACTTCTTATCTCACTAGTACGAATAGAAGTACTACCTTGTTAGCTCTTGTTCATTCTGATGTGTCAGGATTAGCTCCAATAGTCTCTTTGTTTGGATTTTGTGACTTTTGTGGATGATGACTCCATGACTACTTAGGTTTATTTGTTAAAATCCAAGCATAAAGTTTTTTCAGCCTTTCAATTGTTTCATAAATTAGTTGCAACTCAATTTGATATTAAAGTTCAGTTTATTCGTTTCAATAATGGTGGTAAGTACCTGTCTAATGCTTTTACTTATCTCTCTCAGCATGGTATCTTCCATCAACCTTCATGCCTGAGTCCTCCTAAACAGAATGGTGTCTTCGAGAGAAAAAACCCTCACCTGTTGGAAATCACCCATGCCTTGTTTTTCACCATGAATGTTCCAAAAGTATTATGGGTTGATGCATTTAGACTGCTATGTACTTGATGAAATATATGCATTCTAACATCATTGGTTTCAAATCTTCCCTTGAGCTTCTCTCTTATTCATCTCTTATGTCATCTTTTTCTTCTAGAGTGTTTAGCTGTGTTTTCTATGTTCATGTTTCTAAGTTTGATAGGTCCAAGTTAGACTCCAAAGCTCTCAAGTGCATCTTCTTTGGGTATGCCCCTAGTCAAAAGGGGTATAAGTGCTAATATCCCTTCACTCGTAAGCTGATTGTCTCCAAGGGTGTTATCTTTGCTGAGTTAGTTCTTTTCTTTTCTCCCACATAGACTCATCTTTAAGGGGAGACTGTGTGAGGATGAGTATACTCTTCCCTTACTTGTTCCTCCCTA
The DNA here is from genome assembly GCA_025762735.1 of Platanus orientalis. Taxonomy (NCBI): domain Eukaryota; kingdom Viridiplantae; phylum Streptophyta; class Magnoliopsida; order Proteales; family Platanaceae; genus Platanus; species Platanus orientalis. The sequence goes on along the minus strand of JAOXJP010227767.1, from coordinate 8,279 downwards.
TTTCTTTGATTGTGGTGGAGGCATAGAAGCATGCTTGGTAAAGTGGTGGTTAGGAGAGGGGGAGATAGTAGTGGTATAGGAACAAAAAGTCTTCTCAAAGGGATATACTCAAGAAGACAGAGAAGTACTCCAAAACCTCGTGTGCCTCCCAAGATGTCTTCTCTTCTCCGAGTACGACTCCTACCACCCTTGTTGACATTTAGTCTAATTTATTTCTTTCTATTGCTCAAAGAAAGGGCCCTTGCTTAAGTACTCTAATATCCCATTGCTAAACATGTTTTCTATGACTCTCTCTTTTGTTTAGAGCCTTTTCTACCTTTGTGTCCTCTAGTTCTATTCCATGTAGTGAGCTCAAGTCTTTTTTCAGCCACAATGGAGAAAATCTATGGAAAAGGAAATGAAGACCTTGGAAAAAAAAAATAGCACATGGGATATGGTTGACTTAGCAAAAGGATTAGAATCAATAGGGTGCAAATGGGTATTTTCAGCAAAGCTCTGGCCAGATGGGACATGGAAAGATTCAAGGCTAGGTTGGTGGCTAAAGGTTATACCCAGACATATAGGATTGACTATTAAGAAACCTTTACTCCTGTGACTAACATGAACTCCATACGGATCCTGATATCCATTGTTGTTAATTAGAGTTGACCCCTTTTTCAACTAGATGTCAAGAATGCATTCTTGCATCAGAATTTAGAAGATGAAGTATATATGAGACCGCCTCCTAGCTTTCTCTATGTTTTCACAAAAGGAATGATCTGTTGACTTAAGAAGGCTCTATATGGCATGACACAGTTTCCTAGGGCATGGTTTGAGAGAGATCATAATGCCATGCTCAATTGATTTACATCACACTGATCATTCCCAGTGACTACAATGTCATCCACATAAGGAGCTATCACTATACCACCTTTCCGACTTTCCCTTATCTTGTCGCCTATTGGTGTTATACCTGAACTCTTGGGATTGGATTTCCTATTTTATCCTTTCTGGTTTTGCCACTCATCAATTTCAACATCTTCATCTTAGCCACACTCATTCTATATATTTGTTGTCATTTTGTTTCCCATATTCTGTGGCATCTCTCTTGGTCCTCTTTTGAGGATGTTCTCATCTCCTAAGACACCCTTGATAGATTTGATTGGACCCTAGACCCCACAGGCTCTTATTCTTTTAAATTCTTTTTCCTCCTCCTTTGTAATGAATCAAATTTAACATTATCCTTTCCCTTTAAGAAGGTTTGGTTTGGGTTGTCTCCCCCTCATGTTAAAGCTTTTGTTTGGATTGCCTCCCTTAGTAGGATGAATACAATGGATTTACTTCACAAAAGATGACCCTTTATGATGCTTTCTCCTCATACTTGCTCTCTTTGTTTGATTGATGTTGAATTCGGTAATCACAGCATGATCCATTGTGAATTCGCAAGATCCATTTGGAACCATTTTCTCTCTTTCAGTTACAAGTGATTTGGGTATCACCTATATTCTTAATTGATCTCCTTTGGCAATGGGATGGTGTATTATTGGACCCCTGTGGGAGGAAGTTCTGGCTGTGCATCCTCCTTGGTGTTTGTTAGGGTGTTTGGGAGCAGAGAAATCGAAGGATATTTGATGGTATTGGCAAGCACCCTTTGGAAATGGCTGATTCAATTGTGTTTGAGGTGGCATCTTGGGTTGCAGCTTCTAATATCTTTATGGGTTTCTCCATAAATGACATCTCAAGGGATTGGGTTTCATGCTTATTTTCTTATTCTCTTCCTTCTTGGGTTGGCTTATTTCTTCATTTTTCTAATAAAATTAAGTTATTCATAATAATAATAATAATAATAATAATAATAATAATTTTGTTCTATAAAGCATGACCGGTCTAATAGCTGTTCTATAAAATTTTCTCATCAATATTAATGTTATTTGGTACACTTTTATCACACAACACTTCAGAAGCACTTCTCCACTTCATCCACCCCCTATAAATCTATGAGGAACATCCTCTTCAATATCTCCCTTCTTATGGATGATTGAACCAAGATAATGAAAATGATCACTTATGGGTAAAAAAATGATCTACTAATTTGTTAAAGATACTATCAAAAGTCAGTCAACATAAAGAGATGAGATATAAATGGGTGAAGAAGGGGATGGCAATAACGTATTCTTGTTGCATAGAGTGGCGAATGAGAAGATCCAATTTTATTCCAATTATTCAAAGTGCAAAGAACAGTGGTCAAGAACCAAAGTGCATTGATTAACTTGTTGTCCTTAGAGAGATGTAGAGTGGGAGTTCTTGATTGGGGCAATCTCTCAGTTTATAAAATAGATGGGTTGAGAATCCTTTTTATACAGAACATAAGAACACTAGTAATTGCATATCAAACAAAAAAAAGTAATTGACCTTGTGATACATACAGATGAAATCAAATTTCTATTAGAAATGGAGAAGACATCGTGATGTTTCCATGGTAGGGGGTTTAAAACCCCTTGAACTGGAAAAAAAAAAAAAGAAACGAAAAGAAGGAAAGAGACAAAAAAAGAGGAAGAACATTTTATAAAGGAACCGAGATTCTGTCAACTTAGCTTGAATGGTAAGATTTGAGTCACAAATCGAATTACAAATTCAAATACTAGTTGATAGATTATTTTAGTAAATGATTTAGTTGAAGAATCAAATGAATCCTTGCGATTTAATCTTGTGTTTACTCCTATCCTAGATGCAGTCTTGGTAATCGTTTTTTGGGGATAAGTGTCGTGCCCCGAAACCCACACCAGTAGGGCCATGAATTTCTTCATGTGACATTAATACTTTTCATTTCACTTTACATTCAGTCATTCTTAACCTGTATAAATTTTTTTCGCTTTCTTTACATTCATATGCAGTGGAATAATACATTAATCACTTTCTGATAATTACATAATCGTAAGTCTGACCTTTATAAAACCCTATAACTCATGAACCACAATTCTGTGAATAACCCATAAACAATGCTAGACATTCCCATTCAATTAAATCAATAGTCTGACATATTCAAATTTGTCAACTGAAATCAAATAATAAAATCCCTAACTTATTACATCCATTGAAATTTAAATTGAAATAACTGAACTGAAATAAATAATCTCTAATCTAGCTAACTGAAATAAACAAGTGTCTAGTCACTAGCTCTTTCTGTTTGAAACTGCTATTTTGCGATCTCCTCATCATCTGTAGTGTCATATTGAGGTAAGTTTGACAAACTTAGGAAAAAAACAATAAACTATGAAAACAGTGGATCAAGTCTTAGCACGATTTTAGAAACTAAACAGATACCTTTTCTATTTACATTTCAATATGTATAACAGTTCATAAATCAATCTCATACATTGTTAAACATTTAATAAAATTACAGTTTTCACGTACAGAACGGAAATCAGTGATAAACATATACTTTTATATTAACAGAACGGAATAAACCAGATCATATTTTTTTTATAGCCAATACAATACAGAACATAACATATATTTGCTATTAAGGCAGAACATATAACAATTCGCAACATTTAAACCCCGGTGAGAAGGGTCCAGTTTGTAGCATTTAAACCCAGTTGAGAAGGGCTATTACTACCTCCTATATGACAAGCAGTGAGGATCCATAACAGTTCGCACCGATTATACCCAGGTGAGAAGATTTCTATCAATAATTCCCCTTGATGGGCAAAGTGACTTTCTAACAGTACATATCATTCTCTTGCAATTTCAATCAAGTCATATTGTTCATAGAAGCAACATATAGCAATTCTTTACATTAACTTAAATCAAAATAACATATAAAAAAATGTTTGATCCAATTAGGCACAAGCTATAGAATATATTTTTCAAAGCATATCAAATCTGTTCAAAACAGTACTCTTGGGAATCACTAATGGTAGAATGTAAAAATTAATACATTTCTTTACAAAATAAAATTTTGAGAATACCAAGAGTAAATTAAAGGATTATACATATAGCTTCTTATAAATCACTAGATAATTACTTCTAAAATTATTTAAAAGATTAAAATAATTTTTAAATAGCTTTTACAATTTTAGGAATAAAACCCTCTTTTAAAACTATTGATTTTTCATTATAAAACATAGTTCTACTTATATTAATAATACAAAACAGATTGAAAATCAATGATTCAACTCTTTAAAAATCATATAGAATTGAAAACAAATTAGTTTTACATCATGTTCTTATAAAACTATTTTATCTATTTTAAAACCATATTTTAGAACATTAAGCAAAACCAAAATCAATAAAGAACGATTCAAATCCGGAACAAAACAATCAAAATCATTTGCAAAACGAGATTAATAAGGCTCTAGGAACCTATGAAATCAAAACAAAACAATAGTTTACATATGTTCTTACCTATTGGTGTGAAAAAATCGTTCATAGATTTGTTCTTCAAAAAAAATTTCAAATATTTGCAAAACCTAGTTTTTCCTCTTCATTTTTCTTCAAAATCACTACTCTTACAAAACTTCTTCAAAATATCATATTTCTTATGAATTTCTATATTTTGATAAGCCTAAATAGCAACCCTAATTTCCAATTTCGTAGTTACATAGGTCTTTAGTGAAAAAGTCCTTAAAATTTTGTAAAAATCGCAGTTGTATGGAATTTTCCGTTTTGATGACATCATCCCGCCAGACTTTGTTTCCAACATAGAGACTCGGTGGGAAAACGACCATAACTTTTCTTACAAAACTTCAATTCACTCACCATTTTTTTTTGTTGGAAACTAGACTTCAAGGGATTTCCAAACATATATAGATTGCTCTCTAATTCGATTTACGTTTTTATTGGTGTATTTTTAAAGATACCTCACAATCTACTGATTCATACTATACCAAACGACATAGATACTTTTTGGGAAAATTGTCATAACTTCTTCTAGGAAACTTCAATTATATTATTTATAGGGTGATTCCTATAGGATTGATAAATATTGACTTATGATTTTGTGACATTCGTTTGGGACAACTTCAGAAATTGTCATGTCTTTGACCCTTTTTGTTTTCCTTTGCTTAGTAAATTATCTTTAACTTTTTTCGTTTGATGTCTGTTTTGCTTGTCGTTTATTGCGTAGGACTCTAGACTTCAATGCTTATCTAAAGGAATAAATTTGACTCATAAATGTTTTCTACATTTTTGTTAGTGCCTTTATAAAGTTACTCCAACATTCAGATCAGCATATATACATTTAGGTGGTCCTATGTGTGTACAAAACTTATGTGTCATGTGTTAGCATTCTAAGTGTGACACATGTAAATTAATATGTGTGTCATGGTGTGGGGTGTTACAGCCTCACCGTGGCCCCAAGCACCATCCTAGTGACACTGAATCCTCTAGGAACATTATAGAATTCTCTTCTTAACAGCCATGGTACGCCCTCAGTGTTACCAAGAAACGTCCCTCCCGTGGCCAACAAACCCTCATCATAGAGCCAACCAACCTATCACATGACTATGCAGCCTAATTGACAAGTCTCACACTCTAAACCTCATACAAACTATAATAATAGAATACTCTACTAGTTTTGAAGTGTTGGATGACCTAAGCGACTATGCTACTAAAGAGGAGAGATTTTGAAATTTAACGTAGCTCATCACCACCTCTTCGATCCCCATTCAAATAATAAAGATTGTTGGCTTCATGCCCGCCACCAATCATCTTCCTCGTTTTGAGGTCTTAAAAGATACAAAATGAAGGATAAAAGGTTACTGAACAGTTTAATGACTTGGTTAATATACTAACTGATAATAGACTAAAAGAAATTTTTGGTACATATAGAATAGACTAAAGAGACATCTCCACAACCACTTATAGAGTGTGTAGAACCATCTACAAGCACAACAATAGATTCAGAGGCAAAAGCATCAAAGGAGACTAATTGGGAAGATGTACCAGTCATATGCTCCAGAGTCTATGATCCAAAATGACCACTAAGTATTGAGACAAGCAGTAACTGAGTGGGCTAGTGTAGCAGTAGATGCTGGTTGACCAAATGTAATACTTGAAGTTTGAACATGTTGCAATAATGCATTGTATTCTGTATGAGAGAGTGATTTTTTTAGAAATAACACTTGGAGCTTCTTTGACTGAGTGGTTGTCCTCTACTATAGATCCCATAGGTGAATCACTAGTAGTCATGATATTGGTCCAAACTGGCTTCCCAACACTTATTTGGCTTATGGTTAGTCCTTCCATAGTGATTACATTTACAAGGAGCATCAAAACCTCATCCTCAAACTCAACTGCCACTCATACCTTGGCCTCCAGTGAGATTACCTCTTCCATGGCCAGCCATAGAGACAAGGAAAAAAATTTCATTGCTTGGATGCCCAAACAAGGCGGATGAGATAAGAAGAGTAGCTCCTAAAACTCTAGCATACACATTGTTCAAGGATGGAACACTATAACTAGCCAATATCTGACCTTGAATATTTTGGAGATTAGGATTCAAGCCAAACAAGAATTTAGTCACTTGAAAATTCTTCACCTTGCCATTTAAGCTTCTCAATGTCACTATTAATAGGTTGATAATGCTCAGTTGCTCCCATATTCCACGAAGATAACTATAATAATCACTCAAACTTGTCACCATGTTGCAACATGAAGATATTTTCATATAATTGATAAATTTTGGAGACCTTTTTCTCTACAGAGTATATCTCAAGAAGTGTTATCCAGATTTTCTGTGTAGTATCTAAGAACATCATGTTTGCATTTATTTGTGGTTTTATGCTATTCCACAACCAAGTCATGACTAGATAGTTGTGCTGCCTCCAATCATCATATCCATCACTAGTTTTTTTTTTTAACAAATAACAAAGAGTATATATATAAAGAAAGAAAGAAAAAAGAGTAGGAGAATACAAGAAGCCAAAACAGCTACTAAAAGACAACACAAAAGCAAAACACCAACTACATTAACAATCCATAATATAATCCCCATCAAACATGTGAGGCTGCCCCACACCCCACTTGGCCACTTTAACCGCTAGAGAGTTTTGAGATCTTGCTCATTACAACTAGTTTGTCCCATTCAACATAATACTTGTAATATGGAGATTAACACTATTTCAAGACTGAATGATAAGGGCTTTTTCATGCCCCTTCTCATCACTAGAAGAAGACATTGTGTTCCTGGATCAAGACTTATACCAAGTAATACTTTAGGATCAATAATCAGCCACAACAAACACACACAACCTGATTGGACCCCAAATCACTTCAGAAATGAATACCCACAGTGTAGATATAGGATCCATAACAATACCCAAATTTGATCCAATAGGAACACTAATGCAGGGGCATTTTCACATTGAGCTCAAGTGGGACAGCCTATGTGAGATGGGGGCACACTAGGGGTGGAGCGACCCGTGGGAGATGGGCAAATCATGTGAGATGGGATCCATGTGAGGTGGGGCTCACAAAGGAGGGTTCGACCGAGAGCTAAGCCTACCCTGGAATATAAGATAAAGGAATTTATTCACTTCCTTTATCAATTTGAGCTTTTATAGTAAGTGGTTAGTCGTTTTGCATCAAAGTGGTATTAGAACAGGAGGTCTTGTGTTCGAAACCCCTCACTGGGGGTGATTAATGCATGAGCATTTTCATACCAGACTGAGTGGGACAACCTGTGTGAGACGGGGGCACACTCAAGGTTGGATGACCCATGGGAGACAGGTGACTTTTGTGAGGCAGGATCCATGTGAGGTGGAGCCCACGAAGGACGGTTTGACTGAGGGCTTAGCCTAGCCTGGCCTATAAGATAAAGAAATTGATTCATTTAGAGCAAGTGGTTAGTCGTTCTACATCAAACACATGCCACAAACTTCACACAGAAAATCAACACCTCATATCCATCACAAAACAATCAATAACTGAGGCATTCACACCTAAAAACACATGCAATACATATGATTTATCTCTTTCTATTGATTAAAAAAAGAGATGAGTACTTACACGATTTCAATAGTACACCATAAACATTTAACCATGAGTGATTAGTGCATAGAGACAAAAGCTTATGATGTCCTTTAACCAATCAATCACAACCCCTTTGGAGAATTTAGGTTTTCACAAAAACCCAAGAGAAGAAACCCAAATCTTAAAAATAAAATCTGGGGGCAGGAAAATAACTAGGTTCAGCTTGATAGCAAGAAGAATAAAGGAAAAGATGAGAGTGTGTGTGTGTGATAGAGAGAGGAGATAGTCGAAGAAGAAGGAGAAAGGAGTCATTCAAATCAAAAAAC